>JBBPBT010000151.1:11832565-11859422 GCA_037974875.1 Cicer bijugum | reverse complement strand
ACATTAAGATTAAAAGCAATTTTTTATAAACACACCCAAAAATATTTTATATATAAGCAACAAAATAAAAGCAATTTTTTATATAAATTTTTTAGTATTATTTTTTTGGTGAATATAAAATATCTTCAAAAAGTTATTAAAATAGTTTTTTTAAAATAAATAAAATAGCTTAACATCCTTAAAAAGTTATAAGAATATTATTATTCATTTATAATATATATAGAAGTTTGTTATTTATAACTTTAATGGTATTTTGTCCAAAAAAAACTATTATGGTATCTTACTTTAAATTTTTAATTTCTAATAAAAAATTTAAGTAAAATTAAATATATGTATATATATAGGAATTTCTTTATATTACTGATAATTAAATTATTTAACAAATTAAAAAAATTATTTAAAAGTTAATAACAAAAGATAAATAATTATTAGAAAAATCATAAATAATTAATTTATAGCTCAACGGCTTAAGTTCTCTACCAAAATACTTCGGTTGGACACATATTTCAACGGTTCAAAATTAAAAGCTCACGACTTTAAATTTTTTTGATGATATTAAATATTTCAATTATAAAAGTAAAAAATAAAACCTAAAATATATTCTTGAACAAAAGGCAAATTATCGTGTTAATTATTGCACTTCTACGTTAATGGGTTAGTCTCCAAATATGTTTAAAGTTGTGAAAATATAGAAGTTGATCACTAAAAAATTCAAATACCTATTTTTTTTAAATAAAGTAAAAATATATTTTAGATAAATTATATCAGAGTTCTATTGCAATATAAAAAACCGAAAGAATGAGAATAAAGACTCATATTTTCAGAGTGCTTTTGTGTGATTTTTTAAGTAAATAGAGTTATTTATTTGTAGAGGAATTCTACAACTGAAGGAGAGAGATAAGTATGGCCCATTAAACCTGATCTAGATAAATTGTCACGCGAAAAACCTTAGGTCTTGATCAAATTAGCTTAAAACTGACACGCAAAATTTGGAGAAGGAATTGATCGAATCAATTGTTGGAATGTTGACTTGGTGGAGCCCAGAAACATTTATACAACGAATCAACATTAGAGAGAAAAATGTATGCACAAAATTTTAAATAAAAAAATAATAATTTTTCAAACACTAAAAAATAATACACCACTGAGTCAAAGTTCCAACTCGGCCTGACTGAGTCAGATGGACAGACAGCGGATCGCGCGTGTGGTTGTCTATTTGTGCGTGTTCTCACTCATTCACAAAATTGAGTACCCCTTGGGGCACATCCCAGTTGGCATACATCCACCTTACAAACACTACTTGTGTGTGTTGTCCCTCGTATGTGAAACTTGTTTATTTTTTCAATTCACATCAACTAGCTCTTATTGTTTTCAACAATCCCCCACTTGAATTTAAAAAGAACAATATTTCTAAAATAGAATCAAAAGCTTCTATAAGATTGTGCATAAGTAGAGGTATTTTCTGACTTTAACATTAGCATTATAAATAAGATTCAGATTCAACAAGAGTGACTCGTAGTCTTAAATTTTATCTCTAACATCAAACTTACTCACAACTTTGTCATATGGTGTATTCTCAAAAGTTCGTGCATTAATGGTCTTGCATTTCTATCCTAGTAAAATGAACACTCTAGCAATTATGCCTCAAACTTCTATAAGAAGCGGTCCCACTCCACTTTACATAAAGTATAAATCTCATTAAGAGTTTATAGTAACTCATCTTTTCATCACTTTAGGAATCATGCTTCTCTTGATATACAATAGTTGGACACTAATTTTTTGTCTTTTAATAGTGATGAAGTTTTTGAGTTTTGGTTAACACACATGCTTTTAAATTGTAATTGTAATATTACAGATTTTGATATCTCTAATGGATTGAAACGACTATTATGATCGCATTAATTATATTTTTTCGCAACATAAAAGTTCACAAAATAACAACGACTTCAACCACAATTTAAAATCATGATTAAAAGGTTTAGGTCATTCTCTAACAACTTATAATCATAATATTGATGGTGAATGAATAATTAAAAGTCAAAAATAAATTTCTTTACAATTGAATCATAATATGTTTTTTTATAATTGCGCTTTTTTTATAATCATGTGTTTTTTTAAGACATTTACTAGATTTCTTATTACATCTATAATTTATTGAATAATATTAATGATCCTTTTTAATCTTAAATTGAAATGGTTAAAACTTTATATATAAGCCTATTGTTGTTATGTGAAATGGTAGCAAAAAGATTACATTCAAATACAAATCTGGTTTAAGAGTTGCACCCTTAAAGTAGCTTCATTTTGGAGCTTATGGGAAAAATTTGGGTTCCAATCTTTAGATTAGTTTTTCCCTTTGAATCAAAGATTATGTTTAGTTGTTTACCCTATAGAACTGTTGTATAAAAGTTTGTGACAGCAATTATATTTTCAAGTATGTAGAATTTTAACCAACCAACACATTATACATAGTTTGATGAATAAATAGGATGTACTTGTATAAGCTTAGGTGTAGGGTGGGAATAAGTAAGTCAAACCGACATGACATTAGACTTAGTCTACATTAATTTTCTATAAAAAAATATTATTTAATTAAAAATATCATATAACAGATTATATGAAAAGTCTTTTAAATTTATTAAATTTATCTATTTAAATAAATATAAAAAATATTTTTTTATTATTATTATAATTATTATATTAAATTTTAATTCTTTTTGTTACATATTAAACTTTTTGTAATTTAAATATATTGATTTTTTTTTAGTTTTTAACATTTAAAATGGTCAGATTTTTTAAAATATCATCTTCAATATTAAATAAAAATTAATTTCATTTAAAAATCGATGTTGTGGTTGAAAACTAAAAAAATGATTGTCTTCTACATTGTGGATGCTATGCGAGTAAGTAAACATATATTTTTATAACGGTTATAAACGATAAAAATAATAATATAAGAGTCTGATTGTTGTGTATTATAATAATATAATAAAAATCACATTCATTCATGAGATTGTAATTGACTTTGGTTTATATAAATTAAATTCATAATATAATTCTTATTGAGTCTGCATATTAAATTTCCCAACGTAAAATTGTACAAGGAATAATCGCATGACACAATATCAATGATTCCTTGCCTGCACTCAATACCATTAAAGTATCACGAAGCATTTAAATGGATAGATAGCATGCATTGCCATAAAAAGTATTCATTTTACAAAGATATGATACTTATCACTCGTATTATCCACAAAAATTACTTTTTTATTAAAATTTTGTATTTATTCATTCAAATTGATATACATTATATAGAATAATGCAATTTAAAGTCACTAAAAATATAAGTGATCAATTTTTAAATAAATTTATAACATTCAAGGGATTAACAAAAATTTAAACTTAAAAATTTTATCAGTTCACTAAAATTTCATCAGTTCACTTTATAAATTTTTAAACTCTAACTTAGCTTTGATACATTGCTTAATGCACAAGTGAACTGGTAAATTTTATAGAGTTTAAAAGCTATTTAAGAATCTCTTAGTGTTATATTGGTTAAAACTTAAAAAAATAAATAAAATAAAAAATAAATAAATAAAAACAAAAAAGAGCTGCTAACCATACATTGGACAAGGTTTTATAACCAAAACCACAATGGTCATAAGTAAAAAGAATTCATCATCTTCACGCCCTTCTTTAGTTCTCTGTTTTATGAGGTGTCAATCAAATTTGACTGCCACTGTTTGATAGTCATCTCCTATACCAACTCAAATACTTATCATGTTGTCAACTAGTTTTTCAGAATATTTTGAATTCCCTCAAGATAAATATTAAATGCTTTCCTCCTCCATTTGGCGTTGGCTTTTGTTCCAAAACTCAAATCCTGGAAGCAATATGATTGTGTATTTGACAAAAATATTAAGGCAAATTGAAATTCCAGTAAGATGCAAATTGAAGAGAATTCATTAATTACAACAAAGTTAATTTTCCCAAAGAAAAACACCACAGTAAACCCATCATCTTTCATGCAGGAGTGTTATAGAACAGCAACTTGGTGAATACAATCTAGTATACACATCAACAATGATAATACACTATCTATAGCCAAAACTCAAGTCTAGCTCATGACCATACATCCCCTGGTTTTGCCCTGAAGTATGAATTGGCTTTGAGTTTGACCTAAGCTCCATCTCGAAAAGCCTCTGAAGTGCTTCTGGATGATTCCTTCCACCAGCAACCCCGGGAGCTGATAAAATAACCAAAATGTACATCAGGAATTGAACATGTAGAGATTAAAAGAGATGATAAATATTTAGTCATATGTTCCTCGAGCAGTTGTAAAACAATAGTGTTTGTGAAAATATGGAGCAGTGGGAATTGGCGAACTCATAATCCAAGCCACCTTCAACTAGAAGAGTAAAAGATTATAACTCAAACAAAATGCTGAATCTATAAATCTAAGATCCATCAAACCCCATAAACATAACATACAACCACTAAAATCCTGTTATGAAAAAAAAAATACACCCACTAAAAAAATAAGAACTTCAGAAGAATCAAGTATCCAAAATTGAATTGCAAGAAAAATGACAATAGCAATTAACCCACAGAGGATTTGAGATCATGCCCAATAACATTTTTCTACAAATAAATTATTGACAAGTAGTAAAAACTAATTATGCGTAAATTGTCATCATTGAAAAACAGGCAGTGATTAATATCAGTCTAAAGCTAGGATAGGATAATCATACAAAGACAAGCATAGTAGCAATTCACATCAAATAATATTTTACCTTGCAACTGCATTCCGGGGCCACCTAAACTAGGATGCTGCTGGCCACTAAATGGGAAGCCTTGCATTGGATTTGGTTCCTGCATAATACCAGTCATTGGATTACTGGGATGATGGGACATAGCGGCACCCCTTGGGAAACCTCGTAATAAATGAGACGGAGGAAGGTTCCCTTGCATATGCATCTGTTGTAACAGAGGGTGTTGAGCAGGAGGATCAAACCCAGTTACCCCACCACTTGGTTGATGGAAAGGAGGACGAAGCATATTTCCCGGAAATTGACGGTTGACTGGAGAGTCGTGATGAACCATGCCATCAGGAGTCGCAAGCTTCATATAAGAACTAATATGAGGAGGATGTGAATCTAATTGATTGAACATTGGACCAATGTGATTCAACTGAGGGGGTTGGAGCTGTGGAGGTCGTTGGACATTAAGATTTTGATATGGAATAGCAGGTTCCCTTATATCATATGGCCCGCGAGGATATGCTTGACCTTCTTGATTTCTCATCATAAGTCGCTCATCTCTAAATGCAGGATTCAGAGCTGCCAATTTTCTGGTAATATCGGCAGGTGTATCTTGAGACAAATCTGTTTTAGCTGAATTTCCAACAGATAAAAAGGTTTGCAGAGGATCACCGAGAGTAATCAAGCTATCTTCTTCAGGGAGGCGAATATCATGAGACCTATTGAAACCCCTAGCCTTGGAAATATCACTTTGAAGTAGCGATGAATTAACATCTCCCTGAGAATCACCATAACCTAACCACTGCTCTTCAAATCTGTTTGATTTGGGTTGATGAGTTTTTTCTGATGGAAAGACACTGCTTCCATGCCTGTTTATTGTAAGCTCCCCAGTAGGAGGATGAACATTGTCTGAGTTAGGGAAAGGAAACAGCAGAGACTCTGAAACATCAGCCCCTGCAGATCCAATTGAACTTCTTTGAACAGAAAGGGGTGCTCCAACTGATTGCAACTCCTTCATAAAAGCTGATCCAAAAAGTGTTTCCAGTGTCAATGTTTTTGATGAATTAGAAGTAGCTGCATTTACTTCCTCTGGATTATCAAGAAGGTTGCCAGTAGTTACTCCTTTAGTGTTGCGCACCATGTCAGCAGTATCTAGAACAGATGATAGTTCCATATCTTTATGTGACGATGCTTTCTGTAACAAAGATAGGAGGTGTTCGGATGCATGATTATCAATTGAAGCGGGCTGCTCAGTCTTTGCACCAAAATTATTGTCCTGCAAGAGTTGCTGAGATGACGAACCATTTTCACTAACTTGAGATAGAATTGACTGTTCAAGATCTTCACATGTAAGAACTGCTGGTAATATCTCAGGTTTATCACTCTTGTATGATAGGTCGGAGTTAACAATAGTAGTATGTGTTACATTTGTTGTCACTTGCTCACTAGGTTCAGGATTTTGGAAAGTAAAATTAGCTGCAACTTGATGGGTTGTATCTACATTGGAAACCTGCAGCCCACCCTTCTCACCACCAACAATAAGTGAGAGCAAGTCGTTTGGCCTAGGGATGAAGTCATCGACCGAATTCTTTTCTGCGTTAAGGTAAGTGGAAAATGAAGATAATAAGTTAACATAAAGTTATGAGGTATAACTTCTAATCAAATAAAACACCAACTCAGACATGCACACCAAATACGACACTAATAAAAATTTGAGAAAATGAATTAATGAAGGTAGTTGGTATATTAACAGACATACCTTCTTCAGCAAACAAATGAGCAAGCTTTGAAGGTTGGAAGGCATGTGGACTCCATGTCTCATCTGCTTTGTGATCAGGCTGCTACAAGAGCATAATCATAAATAGTCAAATTCATAGTAATGTACAGCAAAAGCAGAAAACAAAACACTCGTCCAAATCACAATACAGCTAGCCAAATAGGTAAAATGTCCGTTTTCAGAAAGATGTCTGGCAAACTGCAGTTAACACTTTCTGGGCATAACAAGAATAGGGAATTCCAATAAGTTTTGCAATCACCTCAACAATACTAGTTGATTTCCCACTGGTTAGCATTGAAGCATTACCAAAAAGCTTGTATAAGATAGAATCTGAATTCTCAGGATTGAAGGCTACTACAGCCTCCTTTCCTTTTACTTCAGCATTAAGTTGAATAAATTTACTGTCATCTGATGCTTCCAAGGCTTCTGAAAGAGCGGATCTCTTTCTTAGTCGATCACTCGTTCCAATTTTAGTGTTGGGGGTATCCACAGAAGACAATAAATTTAAAATATTTTCTTTCTCATTGTTGATTGAAACATTTATGTCTGCACTTTGAAGATTCTGTTCAATGTTATCCGCTTTCTTGGTTGATAGTTTGCCTTCTTTATTTTCAGGATTTATACTGAATACACGGCTACCTCTGGTTTCTCCAGGCTCAAGCTGCCCCGCCTGTATAAGTACCAGATAAATGAAACACATATAAGAGAGCTATGAATAATGGGATGTAGCGATCAAAATATGATCAAACACAAGCCATTGAAGTAACACAGCAAGCAAGGAAAAAAACTAGAGTTCATCATCTGGTATCCACATGCTAAGATGAATAATTTCATGACTTAAAAGTTTAACCAATTAAAAAGCTAGGAAGATATTAGAATTTCGTTTAATTTTAAACTGACTCCTCAATTTCAAGGCTCCCCGTCTGTCTATATGGGGAAAAGAAGTATTAAAGTAAGAAATGAAGCACCAAAATCCTACAATATATCCCACATTGATTTGGCATCCAATAAGTAAAGAAATGACAAAATCCTAATCCAACTAAGGTTAAGACCTTGAATAAAAAACTTCTACCATACAAAATTTAAATGTTGAGATTTGATATTGAAACTTGAATACTAGAGGGTAATTTTAAATGGTATATCATAATCTAGTTGTGTCCTCCCGTACAATGTTGGTAACAATCAGTCAGATTACAGTTCACTACCTTAAACCATCTCCTTACTCCATTTCATTCTTAATGATAGGTTACTATATAAAAACCTCAAAATCCCCTAAAGACCATTTCCCCGATTATAAACATCAACCCAACGATCAAAACAAAACAACAGCACAGTCAAAAAATGCTATTATGTCAGACTATAACTCGATGGTTGCCATCAAACTCTCAGCATTGAGAAAAGTAGTGTGTTGTTGAATCAAGCCAACCTTTCTTTAAAACTCTTGAACTTTATACGATTAAGATTACTCTTCAAACACTGAGAACATTACTATATAACCACACTCTAAAAACACACTTTGGAATGACAAAGACCTTCAGAAATTTCAAAATTTCCATGCTCACATAGAAGTCATTGTGAACTTAACTACAAAAGCTCATCATTGATTACCATCGCCAAAACATCACATAATGAGGACTCAGTTCTCCAATATCAAACAATGGCCTTCTACCATGTAATTCTGAACAGTAGTATCTAAAATTCCCTCTTCAGAGACATAACATTTATAAAAGACAATATCAACAATTACAACTTAGAAAGTAAAACCAAATTGTATGCCAAATTTAAGGCTTCAGACAATGTATCTTTGAGCTGAACATTTGAAAAATTACAGCATTTAAGAGTAACTAAGCTACAGAAGGCCACAAATAAGGTGGATAAAAGATATTAACTAATTACCTCTGCTGCATGAGCGTTAGAGGAAATTTTGGTACCCGTATTCCTTTCCAACACTGTGCTTGCAAAACCAGGGGGTACAAGTGGTCTTGCTGACGCATGTGAAAGGGAAGAAGATTTATCATCATTGCTTAAAGCTGCTAAAGTCAAAGGAGGCTCCACTGGCTCATTGTTTCGAGCAACTAGCTTTTTTGTATCATCGTCAAGAAGTGAAGAAATGTCAAAATCCACTTTATTCTTGTCTGGGTTCATCTTAAGCTTTTCTGTTTGCTCTTTTCTCATCAATTCGAAAGACGCTGGAAAGAAAGTTGTCATTCATTTTATTATAATTTATTAGACGTGAACTAAGTTAAACAAGACATTAAGGTAAGAAATAATAAGAACAAATATTGCCTACAAGGCTACCGTTGGTAGGACATGAGGCAAGCCCAACCAGGGTCACTGCAAAATCAGCCTAGGCCTATAAACCTTGTGGCGTCTTTTTATATTCTAATGGATTTAATGTTCTGCGTACTGCTTAAGTGCTTAGTGTGTGCCAGACAATGGGCTTTCTACTTACTATTTTCATGTACTTGATTATCCTTCCCAAAGTAGAGCGTACCACAAAGAGGAACGTGAACAGATGTCACCTTTAAATGGGAAAGAATACCCTAAGGCCTAAAATGTTTCTGTAAAGTTTCTATATATTTGAAATAAAACAAAACTCATGAATTAACATAGTATCAAAGCATTCTATCTCAGTGTACATTTTTTATGCATTCTTTTGGTTTTCTGCTTCACTGTGGCAACAGAAAATTTCAGTGTGTATTATAGTGGGATCGTATTCATTCGGAGGCTTTCCTATAGCACAAAACATCAAAATCAAGCTTGTGCCTTGTAGACAAAAGGTCCTCAGATTCTTTCCTGGATTACAGCTAGGGTGATTTCTCAATTCAATATTAATAGTTTTGTTTGATGAATATTTGCATTAGCATTCAGTAGACTGAGATTTTCTCAAGATTACTATTATATAAATGTTAGGCTTAAATGCATTTTTAGCCCCTTAAGCTTCTCAATTGTGTGATTTTGGAATTCTTAGTTTTTTTAGGAGCAATTTTGGCCCACCACATTTACCCCCTTCTGATTTCCTAGCCCCCCAACTCATATGTGGTTAGATTTACTTGAAGTCCATGATAATGGGATACACTTTTCATACCTAATCATTTATCCCCTTTCATCTCTTCCCTTCCCTCCCATCTCCGAACACCTAATTATGCTTTCAATTTCTTCTTCTGAGTTATGAACCAAATCATCAACAAGAAAACATATATATTCATCTCCCTCAGCCGCCCCCACCCATGCAATCTCTTTTCCACCAACAACAAGTACACCATTAAACCCCCAGAATGGGTCTAATGAATAACACAAATTACACAATCAAACAAATCCATGATTTTGAACCCAAACAAATCCCAACCAACACACTTCTTACAACCATTCAACCATATAATTATTTTCAATTCTTCCATTTTTTAGTTGGGCCATGCAATGCTTATGTTTCCCAGCAATTGACTCTGAAGCATCAAAATTTGGGGGATTTTAATTTTCATGAAACATGTTTATTCTCATAAAAATCATGAACACCATTCAGAGCAACAGTAACCAACCAATTTCATCATCCTTACTAAAAAAAAAGTTTCACCGTCTTCACCATCTCCTCCATGTACAGTAGCCTCAATAAAGGCACAAACCCTTCTCCAAAAAATAGAAAACACAATAAGAGAGCCAGGGAAGAGGGAAAATAGATCTTAGTCTCTGTTTCTTTCAGTCGTGAATGTGGCCTCCAGATCTGGAACAATCTCTCTTTTTTCTCCCTCATTTGTCTGCAACTTTGTGTTGAGAGAAGTTAAGGGGCTGTAGCTTTTCGTGTCTGTACCATTTGCTTTGATTTGGAGCTTGATTTTTCGTTTCAAGAGATTATAGTTCTTTGCAAAAAAAATAATGGTGATCTACATGTTCAGAGCACGTGAGGTTAAATTTCAATTGGTAAAAGTGTTTCAGATTTGAGAAAAAGGGAAAGCGTTTGAGAGCTGATGATGGAGATTTGGTGAGTAGAAGGGAAAGAGGAATGGTAATACTGTTGGGGTTTGGGTTGAAATGTTACTGGATTCATGGAGATGGGTATGTGTTTTGATGAAATTCTGGATTAGTGTACGTATCTTTCTGAGTATTTGAATGGATTTCTGGGTTTGTGGGGATGAAAAGGTAAGAGATGAAAGGGGATAAATGATTAGGTGTGAAAGGTGTATTCTAATATCATGGACTTCAAATAAATCCAACCGCATATAAATAAGGGGTTAGGAAATCAGAAATGGGGTTAATGTGGGGGCCAAAATTGATCCCAAAAAAATTAGGGGGTCCAAACTCACACAAGTGAGAAACTTATGAGGTTAAAAGTGCATTTAAGCCTAAATGGAAAATCTATGTAGACTCAACTAATTATGACCAGATCTGACACATTCTGACGTGGTCAGACCAGCTATTTGAAGTTGATGGACAAATTCACAATTCATAAGATTGGTTCACAACTCAGTGCACCAAAAAGTAAAATAAATGAATCAATATATGTGTATCAGTGTCATGTGTTTTTTCCATTAGCAGTGTCGACGTGTTTGTGTCATGTCAGACATCTGTGTTGGAGTATGTGCTTCGTAGGTCATATTGTATCATCTTTTCAAGTGATTGGTTAAGGGTAATTAATTGGAGTTGGCTGCCCAGACATTCTAGCACTCAGCCATAGACTTGTGTATTTTTCCGGCCCTACGCTCATTTTCTGGAAAAGTAAGAAACAAGCCCAGTATCCAAGTCTTCCTCTCTAAATATTGTGTTATGTCTGCTGCTTGTTCTGAGATTATTTAACTTCACAGTTTATTAGCTAAGATTGGATTAACTTATTCAATCCCACGCCGCTCAATGCAAATAATAATAAGGCTATTCAAATCGCCATTCTACTCATGATGCTTTTTTCATTCAAGTTATCTCTCTTCCAGTATCCAAGGCTATTCAAACCTTCAATTTGTCAATGTCTTAAACAAGGACATACATCTAGGCCTCGCAGTCAGTTTTTCATATGCAAATTGATTCTTCTTGATCAAACCAATCAATTTGAAAGGGGAATTAGGGGGCCGTGCAGCAACCCTAAATAGGGCTACAGCAAAATTATCTCAGGCCCCTTCAAACATTGTGGTGGTTTTCTAACAGGATTTATGTGCTATGCAGTACAGAAGACAATATGCAGTGTGGCGTGCATTTCTATATAATTAGCCTTCTTAAACGTGTGCAGCTTAGGAAATTAGAGCAAATCTCATCCATAAATGGGAATGATTCCCCTAAATTTTGTATGTAAGGTTTCTATATATTTCAAATAATTAGATACATAGACATCATTCAAACAAATTGACAACATCTTCTAGATAAGAATGTGTACCTCTTCTCTTTCTTTCCTCTTCTGCCCTGTCCTCATTTGTACACTCCAAAGAACCAAACGTTTCATCATTGAAAGAATCATTAGTTTCTCTACGTGAGTGAGGTGCCTAGCAAGTATCAAAAGCCACAAATTGTGATGGACTAGAAGTTAATAAAATCCTTGTGATTTCAATACTGTCCATAGCTTCAACACATCAAATGAAAATCATACATGATTGAGAACTTTTGGAGGTAAGCAATATTACACTTTAGGCAACATACATCTGTCTGAGAAATGAATAACAACTACAAATAAGTGAGCTAACCTTATAAGGGCGAGGAGGATGATAAGGCTCGTTAGACCGATTCGGCTGGAAATTGTCATTAGCTCGAAACTTAGGAGCAGACGACCCAGGTGCATACCCAGTGGGTCTTGGAAAAGAACCACTGCCTAGAAGTCCATCATGCTCAGGACCTTGCAAAGTTCTGCGAGATTGGTTGCCAAAACGTTTTCCGGAATCTGAAAAGTGACAGTAATAATGAAATAGATCAACATAAAACTTAACTTAAGAGAAACTTCTACCCGAATACCCATCAAAAAGAAAGACAGACACAGAAGAATTCCATATTTATCCAAATACTTGTAATTAGTAACGCCATTTAAAAAATTAAAAAGCAAATGAGTATTTTTATTGATCAAGTGTAAACACCTGAGTCCCATTCAGATAGAGAATCACTGTCTCTGTCAGAACGTCCAGAAGAGCGAGAATCCCATTTCCCAAGGGTTCCCCGCGAAAAGGTATTCATATCCCCTCTGGTTGGAGGGGATGAACTATACTCATTGCGCCTGAAACTATGTGATGACAGAGCACCAGTACTTCTCTGTCGATCCAGTGAAGCATCTTCAAATTCACTGTTTCGTCACACAGACAAAACAAGGCATAACACATAAGTGAAAGAACACAAATTGACAATAATATATATAAGATGATGAAAAGCAAAAATGCAGCACTCCGGCATTATAGCATACTATACCTTAAAAGTGATCGATCAAACCCACTTGGAAACTCTTTGCATACATCCAAACCACTTAACGATAACAAAAACTCCCTTGTGTATGAAATTTTCAACTTCCTGCACAACCATCAACAGATAGGTATATCATAACATACATCACATTTTAATGTATATATAAGCATAAACATTATTAAAAATAACAATAAGCTAATCAACAAAGATAGAAGGTTACTTTTGCAATTCAATCTGAGTTGTCTGATCCAACATGCTCTGATCTTCGTTTGCTAAGCTCATTTTGCTCCCTCTACACAATACTTATGCTAAACAAAGTAGATAGCCAATTGTCAAATTTTTCCAATCGATGAACAATGCAGAGTTTTACTACAACCCACAGAGATCACTAGTCATCATCAATTATCAATAACAGAATTCATAGCATATGTTCATACTCTTGTTGATAATTATATTTGACCAAATATTTCTGATCCCAAATACTTATTCATCATCCATTTCTAAAAACCCTAAAATGAAAATCTCCAAAGATCAAAACCTAAAACCTAAAACCAATATAAACAAACAGAAGTAATCTCACTCACTGATCCAGCTCAATCAACAACAAGACCCACCATCCAAAACCCTCCCAAGCTTCCACCTTTTAGAAAATCGAGCGATATCCACCACCCAACAAAGTTGAAAAATCCACTCTCTCCTTCAATGAAATTCCCGAAAGAAACGTAAAGATTGATATATACACATCATCGCCCCTTTGAGCAAAAATCAGAAAACAGATTCACGGCAGATAGAAATTCAATTCAAAAAAAAAATATAACTTGCGGAATACCCGAGAAATTTAGTTCCGATGAAAAGCTAAGGGACAATAATTATTGAGGGTTTGCGCCATAGAAAAATTTAAAAGAAATGGAAAACGGAAAAGAAAACTAGGGTTTTGAAATTATAATATGAAATTATGCGGATCGAATGTTAGAGAGAAAATCTATGAACGGAATAGCGTGAAATCGATTGGGGTGATTTTGAAGTGATGGATCGCGATTAAGGACGAGGGAGGGAGTGAGCGAGAAGAGATTTGAAGAGAGAAATAGGAGAGAGAGATTGTTGAGTTTTTTTTTTTTTGACGGTAAGATATTGTTGCTATTATAGAGTTTTTATTATCTACTTTTTTTTTTGAAAGAATGTTTTTATTATCTACTTGTATCTATAGCAACTAATCAATCTATGGTTTTAATTAAATAAATTAGTGTTTGGTAATAATAATTACAATTTGTTCAAAATCTTTATGGTAAGTAACCACCCAAAAAAAATATATCGTAACAACGTTTGTTAAAATCGGTACTTTGCTATTTTTTAGTTCTTGATAAATGTTCCAGATTATGGTTCTATCTCTTTTTCTACAAAGATTTTGGTTTTACTTAATTGATCTTGTGTGTTTCCAATAACTATATCAACATTGCGATTAATTTTATATATTTGAATATTTTTATTTGTGTTTTTTATTTTGACATCAATACAACTAACAACATAATTTATATTCCATAAAAAAATATAGATATGTATTATTTTTTAGTACAATAAATAAGTCTTCAACTAATTAAATTATAATATTTACAGATAAGTCATAGAAATTTTTAAATTTTAGTTTAATATATAAAATATTTATATATTATTAAATTGAATAATGTTTTAAGTTCGAAATATCTCACAATAAATTTTTTATAGTATTTACTATCTTATTTATGGAAAAAAAATTAGTTACTAGAATAAAGATTCAATCCTTTATTTTGTCACGTTGTTTCAAGGTAAACAAGCTTGCAATTTATTTGATTTGTTTGACGAATCAATGAATGAACGGGTAAAAGAAGTTATTATGTCTCTAATGAAAAAAATCGATGAATTCAAGAAGAAAGACAATGTGACATAGAAGTATGATGATGAACTAAAATTGAAGATGAAACTAATGGGGGTTTTCTCGAACTTTCGTGCCTATTGATCATTTTTTTTTTTTTTTGTTATTATAATGTTGAAGTAATTAAAAGGGTTAGATTAAGGGTATTTTGTAATGATGTAATCTAGCGTGTTTAGAATTTAAATCATAACATCATTGTGTAATCTAATCTAATCAAATTTGAATAAATTATGTTGTTATTGTGAAATCAAATTGCTATCCTTCTATCGAATTAGTATCGTTGTAATGCAATTGTCTATTTTTACATTTTAATAATTAAGTTTAATATCATTCAATTAATGCAATTTGCACTAGTTTGATATCATTCAAGATATAATGGAGTTATCTAATATTAACGTAGTTTGCATGCAATCGATTACTTCTTCTTATGTATAAGAGAAAAGAAAGTATGGGCAACCAGAATTATATGATAAACAAAATTTTAAAATTACAAACAAATAATTTACTGCAACCAAAAATTACTATAACCAAAACAAAATAAGCAGAACTTAGGTTCTAAAATAAACATAACTTAAGTTACAACCAACACATCATTCCATTATTATATACTATTGCATTACTAAACAATCATTTCATTTGAACTTAGGTCCAAAAAGAGGTCATACACACCACTGCATTACAAAATAAAGTTATGAAGTCTATTTCCATCATTACATATTCATAATAATCAAAATACACTTCATGAGTTTGGTTCCATCAATTCATTTGCAAAGATTGAGTTTGTGGAGCTTGTGAATCATTTGATAAAATAGTTGG
Organism: Cicer bijugum; assembly: GCA_037974875.1. NCBI lineage: Eukaryota > Viridiplantae > Streptophyta > Magnoliopsida > Fabales > Fabaceae > Cicer > Cicer bijugum. Next base: position 11,843,794 of record JBBPBT010000151.1, on the reverse strand, counting down.
TATTTCTCCCTCGTCTCCTCCAACTCTTGTTTCTTTGTTTTCTTAGGTCTCTTGACCTTATTACCTCATTTTGGTATCTCTCTATTAATAGAATTTTCACCCTTGTATGTCCTCATATTGTGACCAAGCTTCCCACATTTTTTACATTTCACAATTGCAAATTGTCTTTGTAGTATTTAGAACCTTTTGGCTTGTCATTGGATTTATTAATTTTTTCTTTGGTCTACTCGGTGCAGCGGTGCTATCTGAAATACTCTAAAATTTTTGATCCAAAACATTACTTAAAAATACTTATTGCTTAGAAAAAATGCAACAATTTTTTTAAAGTAAGAATACTTAAACTAATATTCATTCAAATAATTAGTAAACCCTAAATCCTAAAATAATATACATAATAATTTATATCACAGTTTTACTAAAATTCGCAACGGATCTTCTTCAAAATAAAATAAACTTTTATGAATTATTAGGATATCATGTTTCTTGAAATACAAATGGAATACTTCAAACTTTTTCCTCTTATAGAACAGAGCAATCTCAATAAACTTGATTTAACTATAATTTTTTAATTTAATTCAAAAACCTTAGTAGTTGTATGGTTTTCATACAAAAAGTCGTTTTTAATTGAATAATTAAGATACAACTTATAACTCTCATTCTCAATATCACCTAATAGAGTGAAACTTCTCCCAAACGTGAACCACAAGACTCATTAACTTATAATAATGAAGTCAGTCAAACACAAACAACAAATAAGGTGAGTTTTAAAATCGTATTGATAATATAATATAAGTAAGAAGAACATGCAAATAATCAACATGTATCAACCACATCCCAATATATAAACATATCAAAGGAAATAATCATATTATAAAGTCACAATCACTTAAAGAAAATAAATATCTTATTATAACATAAAATAATTTAAGAGAATTTATTATCACAATATATACACATTGACCACAACAAAACAATCAAAAGATATGCATGTGCCTCATAACTATATGATTCAAATATAATACATGTCACTAAGATAACTTTCACACATAAAATCACTATGGGAAAAAATAAATCTACTACAAAGATAACTTCCACGAAGATACGTATACCATGATGGTGCATTATTAGAATAAAATATTCTCACACAACCTACTAAGATGCATATGACATGACATGATAATTTATTATCAAAATCAAACATTCTCATACAGTCCACTAAAATTATGTCAAATAATCAAAAAATAAGTTATATGAAATCATCACCTTATTAGAATATCACTAAGATCATACATCACATGTTCTTATCATGAAAATCAAATATTCATAAACAACTATCATAAAAATTAAAGTTTCAACCCCATATATCATGAAGATTATCTATTCATGAGCAATTATCGCAAAGATCAAAGTTTCCACTACACATATCAAGAAATCATATATTCATAAAAATAAAAAATTTAATATGTTACATCATAAAAAATTTAACTTTCATCACATGCATATAGAAATTAAAACTTTCATATATGCCACACATGAATTCAAATTTTAACATTTATATCATAAATAAAACTTTCAACATATTAAAAATAAAAACTTAAATTTTTTTCACACATACCACACAACTGTAGAATTTAAATTAGACAACACCTAATAAAAGTTTCTAATCCATATTTTAATCTTACAAACCATAATAAGTCATATTAATTCAATTATTACTAAATAGGGCACCACCGTGCATAGAGAATCTCATATAAAATATTGAGAAGTACGGTTTTCTCATTAATCTCACATTATAATATACTCATGAAACAAACGTCTTCTCATCCATTATCTTTTTTTGAAACTTTCACATGCGAATACGAGTTTGCACCAAAAAAAAATATATTTATTCTTTGACTCTTTATCCTTCAATCAATCTAACTTGACAGTTTATGGTTAAACATCAAAAATAAATTATGAACACACTATAAGAAGGTCAATTTCTAAATTGAATCAACTAAAATTACCCTAAATCGAAAAATAATTATAGGATAATATAATCACCATTCACACGGTCATTTTGGTGTTGGTTTCACTCAAATAAGACTTACATTCAAGAAGAACATTGCAAAATAAAGAATTTCATAAATGGAGAAGTCAAATATTTTAGAGAGGAATTAAGATGGTTAAAAATATGATAAATTGTGTTTGATTGACTAGCTAAATGAATGAAATAACATACTGAAATTTCGATAAAAATTGTGAAAGTTTTATGAAATAATTATCGATCACCGATGTCAAACGGTATTTCTAGTTATTGTTTCCTCTTATGGGCTCCACATGTTGCTTCATTACATATATATACACGGTTCTAACCCGTAAAACACATTTCACTTTTTTTTTATTTATTTTTTAAATAAAATTAACAATAATTAAAACTATTTTTTTGGCACTTTTTTTAACACAACTTCATTACTAAAACATAACTAATATTTCAAAATTAATATTTTATTAAAAAAAATAATTAAGGTAATTACTCTTTTAAAATACATTAATAATCAAATCTCTCATATTCACAATATTAACTGTAATTATTCCTATACTGTTTTACAAAATAATCACATAAAAATACTATTATCTTTATAAAATAGTCAAAACGATAAAATAAATATAATATCAATAATTGATATTAATTACTAAATCATAATAAATACGTATAAATCATCATAACATATAAAAATATAAAAATAAAGAAATTAATCACAATATTACCAATATCTTAAGACAATTATTTATAAAACAAATCATTAAAATAGGAAATAGTCTTAAATAATTAAAATATAACTAAGCACACATTTATCATTTTGTCAAATGCACACGAAAGTATCTCCACAAATATCTAATACAAATATGCATGTAAACTCACTCAAAATCTTAATTTTTTTAAAAAATATGTTTGCTAAAATACCATCATTTTTTTAAAAAATAAATTAAATAACTAAATATAATATTTATAATTTATATGACTCGTTAAATCAAATATATATGATTATTAAACCATAAGAAACTTACACATATAAGAAGAAGTGATCATAAAATTAATTAACATATATACTAAAATAATTTGACATCAAATTAGTTTCTTTAAAATCTTATTTAATTAATAAAATAGTTGATTATAAAATTTGGGATATTACATTCTCCTCATAATTGGGGGATTTAAAGGTTATTCATTTGACGCAGTTAAAGTTTTGGTCCATTTGATGGTATTACGATGTAAAAGTAAGTAACATGTCAAAAAGTTTATTTTTCTATTTAAAACAAAACCAAAATTAGCATGTTGAAATTGAACCAAAAACATCTCAAGAATCATAACCAATATGTAGTTTTAATTAGAAACATGTCAAAAATAGAATGTTAAAACTGTCAAGAACCAACACCAATATGCAGTTAAATCTGAACCAAAATATGTAAAAAATAGCATGTTAAAATTGTCAACCACCAGTACCAATATGCAGTTAAATCTAAACTAGAAACATGTCAAAAATACAAACAAAACTGAACCATAAGTTAAACTCTAACAAAAATAATTGGAACTAGAACTACAACAGAACATATGTTGAACTTAAACAGAGTTGAACTAGAACCAAACATGCACTTAAACCAATATTGAACCAGTGTTGAAACTATACTAAATCAGATTTAAAAGGAACTAAACTATTATGCAGTTAAAATCAGATTTTATACCTACAATGATGTGAAACATACAATTATGGACCAACTTTGTTGTGCTGTATACAAAAAAGGGCACGACAACACAAAATATCAGTCAAATCACACTTACGACAATCACAAGTTTGTGCTTGTAGATTTATTATATAAGTGTTTATATTATTTGTGACACTAAACAAGTTAAAATCATCATCTCCATGTCAAGTTAGGGACCAACCTCTAGCCACTCTTTTTGCCTTTTCTAATATTTGTTGAATCTTAGGACATAAATCTTAGGACATAAATTGTCTCAACATAGGAACGAAATTATTGGCAAGCCATTCAATCTTAACTTGTTTGTTTTTTGCCCTCTTATGACATGTATGACCACTGTGAAACTCACCAATTGACGATTTTCATTTGAAGTGGTCTTACTAATCCTAATGTAAAATGGACATACTAGCTCACACCTAACAATCTTTCTCTCTCCATCATTCTTTTTTAAATAAAAGTTTTTCTTAGTCTCCACTACAAAGTATTTAATAGCATTTGTAACAATTGCTTTTGTAATGAATTTCATGCCCTACTCAAATTGTACTTCATCACCATTTTCAAGTTGGTTAAATTTAGAAATTATTTAAATATATATTTGTTCTTTGCGATTATAATTATTTTTTATTTTTATCCTAGTAAGTTTTTTTGTTTGGTTCACATTCGTGCAAATATTGTTTGTGATTTTGATCCTAGTAAGTATTTTAATTCATTTTAAAATAGTCATTTCATCAAACTTTTATTACAAAAATCGTAACACCGTTAAACCTCAATATAATTAAAACATAACTTTTTTTACCTAAAAATAAATCCCTAATATATTTAAATTATAATAATTTTTAACCTTGAATTAACCTAAAATGTTCCATTATTATTTCCTTAAAATACCTAAAATTAACAACTTTAAAATGGTTTCTTTTAAAATTTCCGGTTCAATATTTTTTAAGTTTCTACCTTCTATAATAATTGTTTCAAGGTGAAACATGCTTTAAAAATTTATTGGTTGACCAAATTTTTTAATTCGTTGATTAAATTCTTAATAAAATCGGAACTAGTGAAAATCGAATTGGAAATGTTAGTCAGAGTTGAAAAATGACCAGATCTAATAATTGATGAATAAGAATTTGATTTGTTGATAACGGAAAAAATTGGTTCATTGCTTGGAATCAATTCCCATTCGCTAAATTCAATTTCGCTTTTTCCATCAATCGACACAAATACAATTAAAAGCAAATCAATCAAAAGAAGAAACAGGCATTTGTGATTTTGTACTAATATTTTATTTTGAAACCTAAGTCTAGTTTACGTAGAAGTGTAAATTTTTAGGAAAAACAAATGAAACATTTTGGGAGGAAGACTAAAAATTTGAGCTTAATTTTAGGTTTTCTTAGGAAAGAAAAATGAAACAAAATGAGTTAATTTTAGATTAAAAAATATGATAATTTAATTATGTTGGGGATTTATTTTTAGGTTCAAAAAGTTATGTTTTAATTATATTTAGGTTTAACGTGTTACAATTTTTGTAACAAAAGTTGGATGAAATAACTATTTTAAAATAAAACAATATTTGTAAAAATGTGAACCAAACACAAAAATTTACGATGATCAAAATAAATTAAAAAATGTTATAATTGCAGTAACTAAAGACATATTTAGTCTCCACTGCAAAGTTTTAATAACATTCTAACAATCACTTTTGTATTGAATTTCATACCTAACTCAAACCTTACTTCATCACCATTTTTAGGTTGGTTAAATATAGAAAATTTCCTGACATCCATTTCATCAACTTCACTTCTTGGTGGAGTATCCAAATTATCATAATTCACATCGTTTTCTTTAAAATCAGTTGCAAAACTAGGCCCTTTATTTTCTCTTTGGCTTGCAAGTCTTTCAGATGAATTTTCATTTCTTACAACGTTAACAAATATCTCAATTTGTATTTTCGAAATCCATTCCCAATCCTTACCAGGAACTCACTTGTACCATCATCTGAATTAGCAACATAATCCTAATCTTCTTCACTCACATAATCCTCACTTGCTTATTGTCCAACTTCGGCATGGACTGATTTAGATTCTGCTTGAACTGGTTCATGTTGTTTAGCATTAGTTTGAAGTACTTCAATTTGACTTACTTCAACTTAAACTGGTTTATTTTGAACTTGTTTAGATTCACATTTGACTTTTTCAGGTTCAAATGGCTCTTGGATTGGACTTTCATCACTAATAATGAGATTGCCTATAGAATGTTCCACAAATACTTCAATTATATTGAATCTTTTGACATCTTTAACAAATTTTACTACATCATTATCATCGTTGAAAGATCTAAGCCCACAAGTAAATGAGTAATTGGGACGTTGGTACCACAAATATTTAATATTCATATATCCCAAACTTTTGTTCAATTCAATCATTTTCATGTGGAACGTAAAATCTACATCCCAAAATCAGTTCATCTTGTCCATTTGGGCACCAACGTACATGTTCATTGGGTGATTTACAAAACTACCCCATGATTAATTCTTAACCTAACGTTATGGACTTCAATTGGCCTATACAAAACAAACATCAAATACACAACAACTCATTCACACTATAATACAACAAACTATATATGGACCACAAAATAATACAACACAACATGTAGACCACATTACTAAAAAAAGGCATACCTACAAAATCAAAAAATAGAGTTTAATAATGTTAACGCTAAAAGACATAATTTTTCAATACAAAGTTTAATGCCGTTGCCAATAAAGGAAAACATAAAAGATAATTTTTTTGAATAGAATACTACTAACACATAAATAGGGACATAGTGATCTCAATGTTTAAATATAGCAAAAAACAAATACATAAATCCTAAAATCACATACATAACACAAAACTTTGTATCTTATTTCGTATGTGAAGATGGAGAAAATGCGGAATCACCTCCACATTTACTCGCCATTGAAAACAAGAAATCAAAAACAAAAATTGAATGAGAAACGATAAAGAAGAGCATGAAGAAAGAGAAATTGAATGAAGAGGAGAATAAACAAGACAAATCATGAAAGGGAGAAAATCAAAATGGAATGGAATTAAGATTAGGGTTCGATTCACATTTGTCTTCTCAAGGGTTTACGTTTCTGAACTCATGTTCTTGAGTTCTCAAGAGATTAAAGATTAGAATGTATATATTTTTTTTTTGTTTTTAATGTTTTTTTTATATAATTAAATGATGTAATATAATAAGAAATGTGTTTTTAAAAATAGGAAATGTGTTGTACAAATTTGGAATAATAATAAAATATATTTAATACACATGAAATCTTCTACATCATCTGATTTTTTGATACTTCGTAAAAAATCGATACTTCATTAAGTTTTAGATCAAAATTCTATTTAGAGGATCATAATTAGGAGCAGATAAAATGAGGAGACTATTTTTGTGATTTAGTTAAAAATAGAGAGACAAAAAATAAATTAAGTTTAAAATAAATTTACGGCTAAATATCACAAATGGTCTCTTAATTTAATTTCAGTCAATGTTTTAGTCCTTTATAATTTTTTTTCTTCCCGATTTGATATTTTATTTTAATTTTAAGCGACAATTTGATCTTTTATATTTTAAAATGTCAACAATGTTATCCTCATTTTTTACAAAAATTCAAAAAATTCATAAAAAATTTCATCTCTAACAACATCAAATAAAGAATAACAAATATGAATTTATTTGAAGATTTGAGTTACGAATTTGATGAAATTTGTTTTATATTATAAAGAATATAATTAATTTTATAGTTTTTGTTTAAAACACAAAAAATTAAATTATCACTTAAAATTAAAATAAATAACTAAATAAAAAAAAATCTGAAACATTAACTGAAATTAAGTTAAAGGAACACGAGTCTTACCTAAATTTACACACATAATATTATGTGACATGATAAACAAATATAACATGAAATATTTTTTGATAACTATACTAATCGAAAAATCTGAGAAATCGAATGCAAACTACAATAATCGAACTGAGAAATCGAAAAAATTGATAACTGAAAAAAAATCTGTATTTTTGTAATGGATTGAATTGATTTTTGGTTTCTATAGTGAAAACTAATCCAATCCAAATGGAAAATATATCAACATTCGTGTATTATGTTGAATGCACATTTTTTACATTCCCAAAAAATCTATTAATTGTTTACATAATGCCCCTTTGTATATATTTTCTTTTTGCAAAACATTTTTTTCTACACACCGTATAACTTTTTTGAATGAATGCTATCTGATTTGCTTTATAATGTTTGGCATTTGGAAAACCATGAATGAGTTTATAGTTAGACAATTTTTAAGAGTAAAAATTAAAAAAGAAATATAGACTAAATATAGATTATAGATATAGATTTATCGTTTATAGTAGTTTTATCCGGAAGCACTTGAGAGGCTAATATTTACTACCCTCATGTTTGTTAAATATTCGTAAATAAGGTTGGATACAAGGGTACTTTGGGAAACCATATTCAAACAACACTATCCATATTCGCTCAGACAGTGAGCATTTCTCAATCCATCACAATGGCCACAACTCCTTCTTCGCTTCTACACTCATCTGGCTCCTCTTTTCTTTCTCAATTTCGAACTTTTCCACCCCAATTTTCTTCTTCTACTTCATTTTTCCCTCACAGGCATGGAAGTGCAGTGGTGTCGGTGAAAGCCGCGGATTCCGGGGCCGTATTGGTTGAGAAGTCTGAAGCAGAGAATGTTTATAGACTCAAATCAACTTACAATGAGAAAATTGTTCCTTTACTTATGGAAGAGTTCTCTTACGTCAACATTCATCAGGTTTTGTGAAATTTTAGATTTTGATTTGTAATGGGTTTTCATTTAAATTATTTGATTTTGCGTTTTTTGTTGGTTTATTAGTGAAAGTTCTAGTTTTTTTCTGGTTGTGTTGATGGGGTTTTTGAAGTTTTGGTACCATGTGGTGGGGAAAATTTATTTATTTTATCTTATTTGTTTTTTGTTTTGTTTTGGGTTGTTGGGGTTTTCCAATTTTGGTATTCACAGTGAAATAAAAAATGCAGTTTTTTTAGGGATTGGTAGGGTTTTTCAGTTTTGGTATCTTGTGTTGATGTTTTTTTTTTTCAATCAAATTTTGCAATGATGGATTTTGTTTTTCCCTCTTTTTCAGGTGCCTAAAGTTAAGAAGATAGTGGTAAACTGTGGTATTGGAGATGCTGCACAAAATGCAAAAGGTTTGGATGCAGCAATTAATGATCTAGCACTGATCACTGGGCAGAGACCTGTTAAAACTCGGGCGAGGAATTCCGTTGCAACCTTCAAGATCAGGGAAGGTCAGCCACTTGGGATTGCTGTCACACTCAGAGGAAATGTGAGCTTTTAGTATTCAATTGATATTGCACTGTGTCATTGTGAATATATTTGATTGGCATGAGATGATTATTTAGTTCAATTGCTTGACATTTTCACACTACAATGTTGGTATCATGATTGATGATGTTGCTAGTTTATGATAATTAGCTTCTAAAGCCTATAGGCTATACATATACATTATGTCATTTTCCAGAATATTATGGTTATTTTGTTGGTATAGTTACATGGCTTGGTGTAAGCAAATCTGATCAATGCTGAGGCGCATCACGGAGGCTATATGAAACATGTGGTTACCATGTGTAAACTTGTCTAGTATAATGCATATTTAGACTTTGTGTATGCTTTTTGAGGTCTTTTCAAAAAAAAGATGAATGAGTAATGGACTATATAGTTCAATGAGATGATATGATTATGGACATTTTCATTTCTTTATTACTGCATATTTATCTGATCTGCTATCTTAGTAACCAGTAATAGTTCTGAATGTTCATACATAATTTGCAGGCAACTATAGAACTTGAGTAGTTAAATAATTTTTTACAAATGTGTAGATCCATGGTTCTACTTGTGAATAAAAAGTAACCTGGAACATGTATTTGCATTTGATGTCAAGGTTTGGAATGCATGCTTTTGTGTTGCAAGTTGGGAACATTCTCTGTTGACATAATCTATGCTTTCCATTAATCAAACATTATTTTGTAACAGAAAATGTTTGCATGGGAAACATTAATTTTCACATGCAAAACAAAAAATGTAACATTATCCTGATCATGATACTTTAGAACTCAAAAGTTAATTAAATTTTGATTTTTGTTTTGTTTTCTTGTGTTTGTGTTTCTTGAAAAGTGGGGTCAAAATTTTCTCTCAGACATACTATACTATTTTTTGTTGAAAAATAGTGCACACCAAGAGTTTACTGCGTGAGATTATCTATGAAGTTAGACATCAAGTCTAAAAACCTTGATGTTGTGGCTACAACTGCTATTGCATACTGTTTCTTAAAACCTTGCGAACATATTCTACATGCTGTTTTTATATAAGCCAAAATCTAATACCTGTTTGATTATTGACAGATGATGTACTCATTCCTAGACCGCGTTGTGAACTTAGGACTTCCTAGGACAAGAGATTTTCAAGGGTTGAGAATCAACAGCTTTGATGGAAATGGGAATTTCAACATTGGTGTTAAGGACCAGACTGTGTTCCCAGAGCTAAGATCTGCTATTGGTACACCTAGAGGAATGGATATCTGCATCTCAACAACCGCGAAAACTGATCAAGAAGGACAGAGATTATTGGCTCTCATGGGTATGCCCTTCAGAGAGGGAGTTGAAGCTGCCTCAGTAATTCGCAAAAAGAAGTTGAAGTCTCATCATTTTGATCCAAAATCAAAGGGAAGAGCAAGGAAGTAAAATCCTTTTTATGCAAAATCTGAGGGATAATTAATGTACTAAGATTGTAACTATAAGAAACATTATGTTTACCCCCTGTTTCATTCAAATGTAATATTATTAATTCTTTTTGTAAGAGATATTACAAGGTTGTATTATGGTCATGCAGATCGTGCATGCTTACTGATTTGCATTTATTGCCAGAATATTTTATGCAGTAAACAAAATGGTTTAGGCAATCATTTGATTCAGATAATAGAATATGTTAATGGGTTTGAAAAGGTGATACAAATTGTGTGATGAAGATTCTCTCAACCTTCACAGTGTAAGAGACAATATGAAGAGAGGTTATAAATTGAAAAAAAGCAAAAATGAAAGATTTCTCAATGAAAAGGTGGAAGAATAAAAAGGGTTTAATTATTATAATATATATAAAAAATAGTGCAATACAAACAGAGGCGCACACATTATAAGTATTAAGAAATAACATTAAAATGTTAAGCATTTTCTAATTAAAAACAACAGAGTTGGATCTAACCAAATGAGCAAATATCCTAGTGAACCACATTAGACTGCATTTTAAATATATGATATTCAACGTACTCAGTTTTAAACAAAAAGAATTTAAAGTGAAAAGTGATGTACTCAGTTCTTACTACTTTTTATTATTCCTTACAAACAAATATATTTTTTTTTATATAATTAAAAAG
>JBBPBT010000151.1:11819192-11831982 GCA_037974875.1 Cicer bijugum | reverse complement strand
TTTTATTTTTATTTATTGACTTTCAACTCTCATTTTTGTCTATTCGTTTTTTCTATTGTAATAAATTATATTAACAAAGAATATGATTTTTGTATAATTTTTGTTTTAAATACTCCTTTTCAATCCTCTTTTTTCTTTCTTGTTTATTGGTTATTTTCTTTTCTCTTAACGGTAGTTACTTTTTTTCATCTTCATGGTTATTATTATGTAAGAATTTTTTGTAATAAAATAGACTACACCAAAATGGAATAATTTTTTTTTGAAGAGTGACATATTGCTTTTATATATATAGTATAAATATAGATAAATATTTTCAATTTTTTTATGGAACGATTATATTTTGAAAAATTAAATAAATAAATAATATTATATTTTTACATATAACTATATAAGTGATTTTTCCCAGTCTAACATTTGTGTTTTCTCTCTCACTCTTGGTTTCGTGCTAGCTAAACTTGTTTCATCACCGACTCTGTCAGCCATGGCGTTTCCCTACATGGAAGCTGTTGTCGGTTAGCACCTTCATGCTTTCGTTTTCTCATTTTCATATCATTTCATTCATCTACTACTGCATCATGCTATTGAAAACAAAGTTTCTCTCTTTATACGAAATTATAACGTTTTGCTTGGACTTTATGATTTAGGGTTTAGGATTTAGCTTGCTTTTGAAAATTCTGGGTTCATCGTGAAATTTGGCCCTTTTTTATTTGATGTTTGAATTGAAAATGCTGTAGTTATTTGTCGCCCTTCTTGTTTCGCTGAAACTACCATCGAACATCATGCATTTATGTTTTTGTTATTGTATGATTGGAGTTTTGATTGAAAATGGAAACCCCTTTGGTTGTTCATCATTAATACGGTGTTTTGTCTTTTTGTTGTTAGTTTAACTACAGCTTGAATTTTGAAATGAAGAAACATAGAGTTGGAAATAGGGTTTTAAATTGGAATTACAATTGTGGTTGTGTGGTTGGTGGGGCCACTCTGCTGCCCTGATGCGGTTGTGGTGGTTGTTACCATTAAGAGAGATTTTGATGAAGTATTATAGACCAAACTATTAGTAGAGATTTGGATTTAAATGTTACATCCTTATAGTTATAGATGGTTCATCATAGCTGAATTCACCTAATGGGAAAAGGCTTTGGTGGTTGTTGTTTTTGATGCTTAAGTCTTCAAGGTAATTGGGCTAAATTTATTGGTTGTTTGGTCTTGTGTTTTTTCTTTATTGAGTTTTTTAATCAACATTGCTGGTTTTCCGGTTCCAATGAAATGCTGGGTTTGGTTGTATGAACAAATCCATAAGCATTTTTTTGAATTGGGTGGATGCCGTGGGAACATATTTGGCTACACTTCAGTGTTTCATTGCAGTTTTCTCGTGGAAACTTTTTGTATGTTATGGAAATAATAAACCCTTGTAACCAAGTATGCAATAGACAATAGACATGAATTTTGTTGTGGTTGATATTACAGAAAACTATAGGATTACACCCACAGGCAAATGTGAAACAGTGAAACAGATAAAATGAATATTACAAGGAGCAACTGCTCAAATCTTAAAGCCAAACTGTAATGCATCTTAACTGCGCTATTCTTGTTGAGAAGTCTTTGTTGTTTGTTGTGTCGTTTGGTTTGACCTGGTTCTGACTCCCCAATATTGTTTTGATGTACTCCTTTGGTAAGGTGAAATATTGAAAATAAAATGTAGGATTTAACTGTTTCGTGTTTTCTTCTAATCCATTTTCAGGGTTTATGATATTAATGTACATTTTTGAAACTTACTTGGATTTGCGACAACACGTAGCACTCAAACTTCCTACTCTTCCAAAGTCCTTAAAAGGAGTAATCAACCAAGAGAAATTTGAGAAATCCAGAGCCTATAGTCTTGATAAGAGGTTTGTTCTTGATCGCATATGAATTTCTTTCGTCGGGTGGTGGTAACATATTGTAATCTCAAAGTTGCTTGGAATTTTCTCACAATTGCAAATTTCTGTTATTGTCTTTTTTACTAGCATTCTTACACGGCCATTTCTTTACTTTGTTCAGTCACTTCCATTTCATTCACGCATTTGTGACGATCGTGACAGACTCTACGATTTTGTACTTCAGAGTATTGCCCTGGTTTTGGAAGGTGAGGATTTGGTGTATTGTCTATGAAGTATGAACTCATATGTTCCCAATATAAAATTGCTATTTGATGTCTATTGATTGCAGAAATCAGGAGATTTTGCGACATTAGCCGGTCTCAATGCAGAAAATGAAATACTTCATACCCTTGCCTTCTTAGCCGGTTTGATGATCTGGTCGCAGGTACATTTTTCACACTTCTTATTGCTAGAGACTAAAGTAACTTTGGGTTTGTTGAGAGATCAATGTTGTTGGGCTACATTTCTGAGGTCTAGTTTTGGGCATAATGGTGGTGTTGAGATCTCACAACAACTAAAGATATAGTTAAAGTAGTCCTTATAAAAGCACGAGCAGTCCTCACCCCTCAGCTTAGTTTTTGGAGTTGAGTTAGGTTTAGCACAAATTCTAAGATGACATCAAAACCAATATTGTCAAATAGCGGCGCTATAGCATAGCGGATTTTGATTAATCTGCTATGAAAACTGCAATTCTATCCTAGTTCCGCTATTAGGACAATAGCGGATTTTGCATGAGTGCCAAACATAGCCTATTTTTATAATAAAAAAACTCTAGTTAGTGAGAATTGCTCCTATATTCACTTTATTAAGTATACCTTCCAATTTTTTAAGTTACTATGGCTCCATTCCCTTTTTTATTTGTATGCAACATGTCTTTTTTATATATATAATTTACTTATTTCAACCTCTATGCGGCGTCCGCGATTTCACATTGCAGATTTTAATGTTTCGCTATTTTCTGCAATCCGCTATTGATAACACTAATCAAAACCTATTTTAAATTTGTTGCTTAACCACCAAATTTTGTCCATGCTCTAGATGTCTGTGCATGAAGGAATGTGTTGAGATCTCTAGTATTGGACCATCCACATTTATGCATGCTTCTGATATCCAGTTTTAGGGGTGAGGTGGTGCTTTTTGATCCCACATCGTCCAGAGATATAGTTAAAGTAGTTGTTATAACGCTTGACCATTTTGACCCCTTGAGTTAGCTTTTTAGGCCTAACTCAAATTCTAAGTAGGTTATCACACGTAATGGGGACTGCCGGCTTTATTACATTTCAACTTCACCAGGACTATTTGGATGTTTTGTGATTCATTATTCCTCTATTTGATATCTTCCTCTAGAGCATTATGTTTTGGAATAAGATTTTCATTTGTATTATATGTTTGATTTTGGAGGCTCAGTGGTATATGCTAGCTTTCTGGTGCTTGTCATAACTATGCATTGGAAATCATTATCAATCTCGGCATCTTTATTTCAATGAAATTTATTGTGATCTTCTACCTTTTGTGCAGATAACTGATTTGCCCTTTTCTCTGTACTCAACTTTTGTGATTGAGGGCCGTCATGGTTTTAATAAGGTTCACATCGTTCCTTCAAATCAACCAGCTATCTATTATTTCATCGACCTTTCTAGTTCACTACTTTTGAGTTTGATTTGATATCTTAATTTTTCTAATACTGATAAGTTTATCTGTTGTAAAAGTCATATTTGTTTGCATTCTTACATTTTTACCATCTATCCTACAGCAAACACCATGGTTATTCTTCAGGGACATGATAAAAGGAATTTTTCTCTCCATAATAATTGGTCCTCCAATTGTGGCTGCAATCATTGTAATAGTACAGGTAAAATCTTGTGATTTTGGAAGTAACTGTCACTTGCTAAAAACTTGGCTTTAAATAGTTAAATTTGGCTTTCCTTGCTATTCTGGATTTTAGCTGTGATATTACTAATTTCTGTTATATGTCCGTGCCTCGCTTTATTTGCTATCGAAGAGTCTCGTTTTCTGTTTTAATGTTTATTTGAATTTTTGCAGAAAGGAGGTCCATACTTGGCCATCTATCTTTGGGCATTTATGTTTGGTCTTTCTCTTGTGATGCTGACGATTTATCCAATTCTAATAGCTCCACTCTTCAATAAGTTCACTCCAGTGAGAATTTCCTGACTTTCGATATTTTTGACAATAATTATATATAATATGCATGCTCCTTACGTGTTTATTTTTTATTATTGGGTTTATTAGATTAAACTCTCTTAGAAGTTAGTGCTAATTACACTCAACCCTCCTTGATTGAATAATTACACTTACACACACCACCTTAAAATAAACATTGTTTGGTGGAACACTTGGTCATTTGAGTGAAATGCCTAATTTAGCCCATCATCAAAAGAATACACCAGACAGACGACAGTCTCACTCTCAGTCTCTCATCCGTTGCTAAGGGTTTCCGTTTGGTTTAGGTGGAGTTTGTGTTGGCTGGTAGAGGTGTGTACCAATTCGCGGTCAATGGGTTGATTGTTTAGCACAGTTTTCTTGTCTCATGAGATTGAAGGATATGGGGAGCTTATGTTTTGAATTGTGAGGTTAGGAATGACACCTTTTAGGAGTTTGAGAACTATGGCATGTTTGGCTCGTGGTAAAGGGTCTGGTTCAATTTTGGGGAGTGGGTCAGGGATGTTCTGGGAGATGTTGGAGCTTAGAGCTGGACCTGAATGAGAAAGAGGCTGTCTTGGTTTAAAAAAGATGCATCCTAGAGGAAAATAACAAAACTCTTCTATGTTTGTTATTTAAAAAATTGGAAATAAAAGTCACATGGTTGTAAATTTATTTTTGAAATTAACAGAGATGAGTGTAATTTTTGAAACGAAGAGGGTGTAAATGAGTGCAAATCTCAGGGAGGTCAATGTAATTTTTTATTTAATTTCTTATATTCTCCCTGATATGATATTCTGGTAACCAGCTTCCAGATGGCCCACTCAGGGAGAAAATTGAGAAACTTGCTTCGTCCCTCAAATTTCCATTGAAGAAGTTGTTTGTTGTTGATGGATCCACAAGATCAAGTCACAGCAATGTAAGGAAATATTGAACTCCTGTAATAGTTTCCCTTAACGTAATTTTTATTCACTTTGTCTTCTATTTTTATAAATGCTTTGCAGGCCTATATGTATGGATTCTTCAAGAACAAGAGGATTGTGCTTTATGACACATTAGTTCAACAGGTTAGAAAGTACTAACTGTATAAAGTTGTTTCATCTTTCAGACTATGATATTGTTTTTGAAATTTAGAATAGTTTTATTTCTATTTAATTCTTACTCTTTATATGTGTAATTTCTATAAAATTCTCACTCTTATTTTAGGATAAAAAAAATTAACTTCCATGATTTTTCAGTTTATTTCAACTTTCAGTAGCACTGCAATATATGTTGGTAGTTTAGTGTCCATATCAAATGCACTAGGTGAGAGTTGTGGGTATCATTTTTTTTAGATATGATTGATCTTTACATTATAGATGATGTTATGCAGTGCAAAAACGATGAGGAAATTGTTGCTGTTATTGCCCACGAGCTTGGACACTGGAAGCTCAACCATACTCTGTACACCTTCATTGCTATGCAGGTTTGTGGAATAGCATTCCTGACTTGAAAGTGAATACTTGTTTGCCTCTGTAATTAATACCCATGGTAAATAATTTGGGCTTTTCACTTTGTGAAGCCATGAAGCATGACACCACCAAGAACAACTCATTACGATTGCATTTGATGTAACTATAAACAGTTTCATATAATTTATATCGTTATACGAACTTACAATTTCCATGAAACTATGAAAGTCCCTCTATAGAGCTCCTTTAGAAAACCAAATATATGCTTCACTTGGGTAATCTTAAAATATCATTTCGTAGGTTAGTCCCTCTTGTTTTCTCTCTTTCAAAAACATAGCTTTGCTCTAGTTTTGCATCATGTCAAGAAGAATTAATGTTTAAAGAAAAAAGCATTGAAATATTTTGTCTGAGATTCTGTTGAATGCATTGATCTATTGATATTTGCGTCACAATATTTTTCTTATTTTTCTTAAAATCTGATGTAGATTCTTACTCTCTTGCAATTTGGAGGATATACGCTAGTGCGTAATTCAACTGATCTGTTCCAAAGTTTTGGGTTTGATACACAGCCAGTCCTCATTGGACTCATCATATTTCAGGTGCTTTTTAAACTATGGTCGTTCTGTCAATATGGAAGCAAAAAAGTTTGCCTGACTTCTATTTCAATACACATCTTGTTATAAGCATAACTGAGATATATTGTCAAATTTTTGTACAATTGTTCTGATAATGATTTTTTGTTTCTTTTGATATGATTCATCTAATCTCTGAGCATTCAAAATTTAATGTCTGCAAATAATGTGATTGATTAAGAAGGTGCCTTTTGTTTGTTTGCCCTCCTTTAAGAGCTACTATGAAATTCAATCTATAGCTATTATAGCTTAAACGTGATGTTTACATTTTTTTTAGCATGCACACCATGGCATGGTCTAGTCACTGGTATGAATCTGAACAATTGTGATAACTTACTTTAATGGGTTATGGACGATAGGCAGCAGCGTAGACCATAGAAATTGGGAGAAGAAGCAGGATAACTTAGACTATAGAAATTGGGAGAAGCAGCAGGATAGCTTAGACTATAGAAATTGGGAAAAGAAGCAGGATAATTTCAGTTGGAACTATTGTAAGAGGGGTTCCAGAATATAAAACCTCTTACATTAGCATTTCTTTATGCTGTACTCCTCGGTTTGAAATATTCTTCATGGTTTCATTGTACCATTTGCCTGACCCCTGACGTTTGATTCTCCTGCATCTTGCCTTGTTCGTGCTAGAATATGCTGCAGTTTTGTGGAATCTATCAGCTAAATAAGGGATTGACTGGTCCTAGAGTATCACACTAGGTTAAATACTTGAAAATAAAACTCAATAGGGGCTATATGGAATATGGTTACTCCAAGTTGCCATCAAAGTAAAAGCAGTGCACTATTCCTTTCCTTTCTATAAAGCTAGACCAACATAGAATATTTGATTATATGCTTTTGATGTTCAAAAGTCAAGTAGTAGTACAAATTTTCCTTTAAATATTTTGATCTTGATTTTTATAATTTTGGCCTCTTTCCGGTTAATTTGTGGAGCCATCCTTGCTGCTGGTTAACTGTCGGTGCGGTTGAATTGAATGGATGCTGTCTTCTGAATTCTAATTTCCTGTTCAATAGTTTTAATTATTTAAACACCTAAAAGTTTTCATTTTAGGGTAAAAATCTCATGCATAGTACAAATCTACATAACCAAAAGCTTTAAATTACAACTATTAATCCTTGCTATTGGGTAGGCCTTTATAGTATATTAATACACTAGTTTCATGAAGGACACTAGGAGTTTTTATTATGCAGTTTGCCGGAGGCTCTAAGTTTGAACCTCCATGCCAGTATTCCTTTAATTTCACCAAGATTTTATTTCGAAAGCATTAACATCCTTTTCCCCGAATTCGTTTGCAGCACACTGTAATCCCAGTCCAACAACTAGTCAGCTTTGGTCTGAACCTTGTCAGCAGATCATTTGAATTTCAGGTTACAATCCTATGCTGCTTCTCATTTTCTCTCTTTATTGGGGTGAATATGGGTGTGCTGGAAATAGCAATGTATCATGTTTATGAACTTTATATAATATTGTATCCAGTTAGTTACATTGCCGTTTTTCACCTGTTCCTATTAACTCAACCAAGGCCAACCATTGACCTAGTTTGTTTGTATCGTCCTATGCAGGCTGATGGCTTTGCTAAGAAGCTTGGATATTCATCTGCGCTACGAGCTGGTCTCGTGAAACTACAGGTGCCATTTGAACATCTGTGTTTTCCTTATACTCCATCTGTAACAAAATATAATAAAAAAAGTAGATGTATTTTTTGTTTATATTTTATTTTGGAGGTGTATCATTTTTTTAAGGTTAGATGTAGTTTTCTCTGACTGTATTAACATTATTTACTGTGCTGTCTTTCAGGAGGAGAATCTGTCAGCTATGAATACAGATCCATGGTACTCTGCTTATCACTATTCTCATCCTCCCCTTGTTGAAAGATTGGCTGCACTTGACGAACCAGATAAGTTAGATAAGTCAGACTAGTGCAAGCAACTTATAGATGAAAACCAAAATTCATTGTACTGCAACTTGCAATGATTTAAGTGTTATAATATCTCAAGGGTGATGACTTTTTTTGTGTCCAGTTGCTTGTTTTTTGCACACACCCTATTAGGCCTCATAACAGTATGTAGCGACGGAATCATAGTAGAGTAATTTATTGCATGAGCTTATCTTTTAAATCCTCGTATTATACATCAAAACCATGGATTACTTTACTCTTGCGATGTAGGGTTTAACTTCATTGGGTTGAATTGATATGAAAACTTTTCAATTTACAACTCTATAAACATTCATTTGTTTGAAGTAACAATTTCAGTTCTTTTAATGTGGCCATCTATAAATTTAAAATTAAATGGGTAAATTATTTGAACTCAATAGTTTTTAGACCAAGAGAATTAAGAGAATATTTGGAATAACTTAATTATAATTTATTTCAGTTAATTTTATAACATGAACACTTGTTTAAATGTTTTGAAGGTTTCATAAAAGTAGTTAACAGCGTTGATTTCAGTTCAATTTTCGAAATATAGTTTTGTAGAATATATTTTTAATCCATTTTGATATTTATTTTTTTCTTATATAGTTAATTTAATTGTTAAATATGCAAATAATTTTATTAGATGCATAAAAGTCATGGTGAGGTTGAGGGACATAAATTCTTCTGTGTGTATCTTTGCCTATACTCCATCAGTGCACTAAATCACCATTAATTTACATAAGAACACAGTTGTGTTGTTCAGATGCATATCTAAATAAATTATGCCGTTTGAAGGTATATTTTTAAAATGTGTAGGTTTCTCAAAAAAGATGAGTGAGTAAAATTGTTCACTAAATTTCTTGCTGATCTCTCTCTCTATCTGGTTCTCTTCATCCTGACTGGGTCTTTTCAAATTACAGACTTGTGTAATTATTTAAGAGTTCACAAATTTGCTTAAAATTAAGTTTACTTAATAAACTTGATTACAAGATTTCGATGAATTTAGTGATTTAATTACAAACTTTTTAATTCGAGGTCTTATTTTAAAGTCTTCATATAATTTAGAGACCTCTAAAGTAATTAAATTTTTATGGTATTGAATTCTTTGAATTTTTTTAATCGTTTTACTAATAAACAAATAGTTATTGATCTTTATTTCGTTATTTATTAGCAGAGTCTCTGTTATTGTTTTATCAATTAGAAAAGAATTTCTAAATTAAAATTGTTATAATGTCACAATGTAGATAAAACAATTTTACTTTAATTACGATGAAATGTATAATTCGTTTAAAGAACATGAGTATCAATGCAAGAAAGATAATATTCATTTGTCGAGTAAGATATCATTGTCTTAAATAAGGCACCTAAAATTTGAGAGAGGGCCATATATATAGTAGGTATTCAGATTTTAGTGCGGTGGTATATGGATTGGTATGAAAAAATAAATATATTCTATTAAGTGCAAAATTAGAACAATAAAAACCTTCTATTTTAATAACTTGACCCTATAACGAAAATCTTGTATCACATGTGAAAGAAAATTGAACTTTTCAACAAATTGTCCATCCTATGATGCATGGGATAGGTACAGTTCAATATGGATTTTTTTATATAATTTAATTAAAAAAATTGAATTGTTTAATTTATAATAAAAAATCACAATAAAAATTTAAAAAATTAAAAATTATATTCAATTATAATAATTAATTAAAATAAATAAATAATATTAGATTAATATATAAGAAAAAAATCAATTTACTTTCAATAAAATAATTAGAAAATTCAAATTACCGTAGAAACACATATACCAAGTTCGATAGATATGAAAAAATATTATGGAGAAATGTCTCAATCCTTAAAAAAAATCATTGATTTTGCATTTTTTTTCTTTGACAATTCTTGTTTCCATCTTCTTATTAACCACTTAAAAATAAACACTAGTTTTATAAATAGACACTGAAAAATCCTCAATTTGCAATGAGAGGTATATAATACAAAGGCATCATCATTATTATAAATAGAAAATACAACGGCATCATAATTAAATCTGTCACAAATTCAACCCAAAAAACCTACCCTACTCCACTTATGTGTTCCCTACTTCTTCCATCTTTGTCTTCTTTTGCTACAAGTGATATTTTTCTCCAATTCAATGCCTAATTAGGCTCTTTTGATATGCACTAAAGTCAATTTTTTCTATATGAATATGTATTATGTAGTTGCAATAATTAAATACTTAACGGCTTCATAAATATACCATATGCTTTCTAGATTAAGTCATAACTAATTTAGAAATAAGTGGAACCAATCAGATAGAGTAAACAATACTCAAATATATAGTACTTTAAGAAGAAGAAAAAAAGTGCCAACTGTCACTACACAAAAGAACAAACAAATTCCCCTTTCATGTGTTGTGCATATTATATAAGATAATGTGCTTTATTATATTCTATTTTATTTTTAGTGGTTTATAAGATTCTAAAGTTCTTGCCTACTTTATATTTTTCAGTGACAGAAAAGCAAGTGTTTATAATCATAGTTTTTTTTTTCCCTTCACCTTATCATGCATTCTTAGCTGAAAAGAAAACCAATAAGTATTAGTGATATTACTCTTCTTGGCGAAGTCATAATATTTAATATTAATTGGTTTTTAGATTATCCGTTTTCCAGTCAGCAATTTTTTCCACGTTTTCCAGTAATAACAATGGGAATAATGGGGGAAATTTATAATTTTCTTTTTTTTTAATTCAAAGAGGAAATTTATAATCTAAGTATGTTTTATATCACCATATGATAATTAAGCATAGAAACAAATGTGATCCAATTTTTTGTTGTATAAAACTATTCCAATTTTATGCACACAGAAACTATTCCAATTTGAAGTATAAGTTTGATGATGGAAAATATAGACAAAATTGAATTGATTAAATAATATTTACTAATACCATTCCACTAATTTAGATATCATTTTCAATAACATGTTTCATTCCTAATGTATCATTTTGATGCACATGGATGGACCAGTTATTTTTTGATAATGATGGAAGGACTATTTATGTACTATTTATAATTTGTTTTCTTAATATGCTAGTCTTTTTTTGGGTACATTAACATGCTACATTTAAATTCTATTAAATAGGATAAAAAGACCACAAACCCAATAATATGAAAAAGTTTGTCTGCTCAAAATTTTCTCAACTTCATCAACAAACCATTTTTAGTTTTTGACCACAAACATGACATATTATTGAAAAAAGAAAAATATGAATCAACAAAAATGTGTGTCAAATGCCAATAACTTAGTGTCCTGGGTAGGGCAGGGGAGTGCCCTGGCCCTTGCCTCTTCTTCAAATGACATAATTAAATAGTAGTCATAATACATTAAACTTAAAAAGGAAAATCACACTATAGTCTAGTTATTTCTTTGTTATACTTTACTTGTGACAACTTAAAATCAATGATAAGATATTAAAGTCATAAAATAATAGTTGGTATGAATAATAAATGTTATTAAAAGTTTTTTTAATTGCTTATATAAAAATTAAAAAATATTTGATCATTTTAATATGAGTTTAATTGTCATGGTAGAATTTTTATAAAAAATTATAGTTAATAAATAGTATAAAAATTCTTACATTTATATGGTATACGAGTTAATCGGTTTTATTTTTTTTTATAAATATTTGGTTATTTTATTATTGTATCTATAGATGTTTATTTGGATTTTAGGAATAGGTAAAAAAAATATTGTAATGATAGACCACCTGTAGTTTATCAATTTTAATTTTTAAGTTATTTAACTTTAATAATTGTTTAAAATTACAATATATTATAAAAAAAAAATTGGTCCCATCTATAACATTTTTCGATTTGTTCCTAAGTTATGAGAAAATAGTTAGTATTATTTCTAGAACCGATTATTTTAATTCGTTTTGACTTCACTTGTACAGCCCTATTAATCTTGTAAGTTATTATAAATTAAATTGACAAGTTATTGTGCCCCCGCTCCTCAAATAATTTAAATTTAAATTTAAATAAAAAAAAGAAAGATTTTTTGAACGAAAACAATAACAGCGTGAGATGCTTCCAAACGTTGCAATGGCACGCTGCCGGATTCAACAATTCCTGAATCTCAACGTTACTAATTCTCTCTCCTCTCTCTCTCTCTCTCTCTCTCTCTCTCTCTCTCTCATCTTTATTGGAATTTTCCCATTCTTTTTTATTTTTAAAAACTTGTTTATCCTATCCTATATTATAAAACCCTATTATGTATCCTTTTCCAATATTTTATTTTAGAAATACTAATAAATGCTCTCAAAATATCAGCCAAAATATAAAATACAAATCTGTTGTTGGTGATAGTATTTTGGATCCTGATTGCATCCACTCAAAATTCATTAAATGCAATCGGCAGTTTTGTAACTTTGAATAATTCAAATATTTTTTATTATAACTTATTAAATTTCTAAATACGAATTTGAATATAAAATAATATAACTTTAATCGGACTATTATATATATATATATTAATTTTATATTGATAGTGAATAATAATCATTAATTTTATTAAACAGATAAATTAAAACTTCTAAAAATAAAATTTATTTAGTTAAAAATATTAAGATATATACCACATATTAATAACTCTTTTAAATTTATTATATCTATTTAAATAAATATAAATAATATTTTTTATATTACTA
>JBBPBT010000151.1:11788683-11803529 GCA_037974875.1 Cicer bijugum | reverse complement strand
AAATATTTTGATCCACTAAAAAATATTACATTATTATGTTCAAAATTATAGAAATAAAAAATGAAGTGACTGAATTTGATTATTGACCGAAATAAATTTTATTTAGATTTTACTCGTCTCTCAATTGAATTCTAAATTACTATAATTCATTATTCTAAAAACCAAACAGTTAAAACAAAACAAATTAAAATCATTTTTTTTAAATGTAATAATTTTTAAAATATATTAAATATATGAATTGTGACATTTTTCTATTGTTTATAAATTATATTTTATTAATTTTTTTCAGAATATAAGTTTCATATTTCAAATAAATTAAAAATACTGTGCAATAAAAAGTTAACAGTTTTCATATGATAATTCATATAAAAATTCATTTATAAAATAAAATATATAAACTCTTTAATTGCGAAAGACAAAAAAAAAAGATTAATGAAAAGATATAATGTCTCTATTTACTCAAAATTTTATTTTGTTATATGTGTTGTACCCAATATCCTCGGAGTGCATGTGGATGTTGCAAATTGAATTCTCCATCACGGTGCTAGTTTTGGTTGGAATTTTAAAATTAGTATTATTGGCCACACACAATTCTACTGTTCCTTTCAAATGGGATGGTGGGTTTCATTGGTTTGATATATACATAGCAAGTAGAGATTATAATGTGTGTGATCCCTGTAATTGGTTTGTAAAGGAAACAGGACCATGTAGGATTCTATCTCCAAGTGCTTCTCTTTGCTATCCTTGGAAAAAGTAACTAATAATAATACTCTTCACATATGTTTCTTTTATCTTAAAAAATTTTGTATTTGGGGAATTGAGAACCTCATGTATTAAGAACCTAAATATTTATTTTGTGAATTATTGAAACTTTTGTTTTTCTTTTCTTGCTCTTTTGGTTTGCCTCCAACTCCTAAAACATATTTCTTTGATAAATGTCTGAGTTTTGATGTATTTTGGCTTAAAATGCAAATGCTAAAACATTAATCCTGAATTATTGATACATGGCTACGTTGATATTTAGGGATGATAACACAACTCGCACCTGTGGTTACCGACTCGAAATTGTCTTGATTTAGACGGAAAAAACTCGTTTTGATCGGGTGCGAACTTTTCCCTGAATTAAAATTCGGGTGCGTGGACAAATACAGACGCGCTGATATCCACCGCGCACTCGAATATGCTCCACTAGTAATAATATTGTAATTTTTAAATTTTATATATATTTACATAAGGAAACCAAGGGTGTAGAAGATTAGGACGTAAGGATTAAGACGAAAGTTAGAGGAACTAGTTTTGTTATGACCCATGAAGATTGAAAATATTTTGATTCTTTAGGATTTTTCATCACTGGCTTTTGAGTTTTACGTAAAAAAAAATAAAGATTAAAAGGCAAGGAGGTAGAAGAAGAAGGGTACGTAGTAGTGGGGTGAAAAAGTTGAGATTTATAAAGAATTTAACACAATAAATAAATATCCTAAATAAAAAAAATGTCCCAATTTCCTACTGTCGAGTGAATTAATTATTCATAAATAACTCTGCAATACGTAAACATACCTATGTCACATTCTAAAAACAGTAACTATATAGTTGACTAACTATCTTAGTAAAAAAAAATAAGACAGTCTATTCAAAAATCTGATTCTTTTACATATAGGAAATAATTAAGAAATCTAACTATTTTGGTATTTATAAAAGAGTTTTCAACCACTTACTAAATAAAATAAGACAAACAATGATTACATATCACCACCTTTAAATGCTCAATACCATTAGAAAAATTTCCATAGCATCTTGGTAAATTAACTTGATTGCATGATTAACCATGTTGCCATAAAGACAACAAATCTATGTATAATTCATTATTATACACATGTTGTGTATGAAATTATGGTGTATGTGGAATAATCATGCATGTTAAGTTATGTCTTACACTACCTGTAATAATATGTTATTATCTAATAGATTAAAAGCTAATAGACTACAAAATAATCATATATATTATATTATACATTACACTAGTTATAATCACATGCTATTTAATATACGAAAAATTAATAGCATATAGAATAATTATGTATATTTTGTTATGTTCTACACTAGTTTTAATCATGTGTTAGTATCTAATATACTAACAATAATAGCCTACAAAATTATATATGTTATTATCTTATATATTAAAAACTAATCTACTATAAAATAATCATATATACTATGTATGCAATACATAAGCTATAAGCATGCGCCATTGTCTAATAGACTAAAAGTTAATAGTCTATAAAATAATCATACATGTTATGTTGTGTTTATATTAGTTTTAATAATGTATTAATTATCAAATATACTAAAAACTAATAGCCTACAAAATAATATACATGTTATGATATCTCTCGGACTAGCCATAAATCACGTGCTCTTATCTAATAGACAAAAAGCAAATGATCTACCAAAAAAAAATCATGGATGTTATGCCTTTTACTAGCTATAATCATCTATCATTATTAAGAGGAAAATTAGAGGAACTAGTTTTGTTATGCCCATGAAGATGGAAAATATTTTGATTCTTTAGGATTTCTCATCACTAGCTTTTGAGTTTTACATAAAAAAAATAAAGACTAAAAGGCAAGGAGGTAGAAGAAGAAGGGTACGTAGTAATGGGTGAAAAAGTTGAGATTTATAAAGAATTTAACACAATAAATAAATATTCTAAACAAAAAAATGTCTCAACTTTCTACTGTCGAGTGAATTAATTATTCATAAATAACTCTACAATACGTCATAGATACATATTTTAAGTTTTAAAAACAGTAACTATATAGTTGACTAACTATCTTAGCAAAAGTAACGAAGCTACTATTGTTGACTAACTATCTTAGCAAAAGTAAGGAAGCTACTATTGTTTGAGTTGAACAGTCATACCCAATTTATTTTAGTTAATTAACTAATTTAGATTTGTTATTTTTTCTTTTTAGTGTTACTTAGTTTGCAAACAGCACCTTAACTATATAACGATTTCTTTTTAAATATAATAAATATTATCATAAATTTATATGCAACTAATTTTAATGAAATAAATATCTTAAATTTTAAGAGTAGTTTTAGGCAGCATAGTATTAAATTTTCCTAAATGAAAACACGTTTAGGAGTTGGACAGAATTGTGAGGCCAACCTTGACAACTTTATCACATTCTTCTCATTTCTTTCACAATACATATAGAAAAAATAGAAATACCACATTAACTAATTCGGATCCATCTTTCTCAAAAAAAAAAAAAAAATCGGATCCATCGTTCATTCGGATAATTCTCAAACGGCCAAAACAAGACAAATTCTCAAACCCTAGTTTACTTTTCCGATCCGATCTATTCCACTCAGGTTCATTCTTTCATTCTATTTATCTCTTTCCATTTCTCAACCGCTGTTCCAATTTTTCTTTCATTAATAAAAAATCTCAATGAATGTAATTTCCCCAATTTTCACTGTGCGTTTTAGTGAAAATTTTGTAAATTCATTCATTCTTTGGCTTCGATCGGTTTTCTATATCCACGATTTACGTATTTGATGAGGTTAAATTGAGTTTCTTTTTTTTTTATTTGCTTGAAAACTGTATCTTTTTTTTTTATAAATCCATGAAGTGTGTTTGTACAGTTATGTTTTTGTTTGAATATGGCTGATGAGAGGGTTCAGGTGTGATGGGTAGGTATTGTTTGAAATTTTTTATTTGAGGTTTGGGGTTTTAATTTTTAGAGGTGTTGTAGGAAAAATGGAAGGGTGGGAGGAAATGTTTTTTATGGGTCTTGGCTTTGGAATTTGTTGATATACATAACTAATTTGTTCTGTTTTTTTTTTTTTTACAGAAAATTTGCTTTTGTAGGTAAGGTTTAGTTAGGTAGTTATTAATTTGTGATTTCATTATGGTTTTCTATATTATGAAGGATGGAGCTGAAGTGACAATTTTGGTTTTGAAATTTTTTTAATAAAATTTTGGGTACGTTTGAGTTTTGCCTAACTTGCCATCAATAGGCTGGATGCTTAGCAGTTGTTGGTCAAAACAAGGTTTTAAATTGTGGCTGCAGTTAAGCTGTGATAGTTGATATTTCAGATAAATGTGGACAAATGCGGTCGATGTGGGTTGCTATGCAGTTGCAGAGGCTTCTGAAACCTTCATACTGAGGCTGCTATTGTGGTTGCACACTGCAATTTACAACTATGGGTGAAGCATATGCTATAGTCTTACAGTTCAAGTTTAGAATGATAACTAAATGTTTTTTTATCCTAGTAATGTGGTAACTAGATAAAGAGGGGAAGCAAATGATGTTTAAAGTGACCAATAAACCTAGTTATTTGACATTGTGTTGCCAGTATCATGTAAATTTCATATTTCCTTATATTCTCTTTTAATACCGTGGAAAGTACTAATTAGGCATCGTTATTCTAAAACTTTGGGCGCAAATGATTCAATATATGTAGAGGTTTTTCCTACCATTGATTTTCATTTGCCACAAACTGCTTCTTGTGTGACAGATTATTGAATTTGTATGGTCGTCATTCAGCAATGCTGAATTTACTTTCTAATCTTTCTTGTTGCAGGAAAACGTTTAAATGAGTCGTCCACAGGATCCACCCAGATCATTTTTCCCTTTTGGAAATCCTTTCCGGAATACCTCACCTAAAGGCACTAAGTTATCTCCGCAACTGCTGGCAGTAATATGTGCTTTTGAGGCAACTTTGGAAGAGAGGCTGAAAAATCTTATTCCCAAAAGCAAGGATGAAGTCCTCAGCTTGTCTTGGATGACTTTGGCTATGCAGGCACTTCGTGAAAGTCACAATGGCATTAAGACCCTCATGACAGACCTTGAGCTTCCCGTGCATGATTGGGATGAGAAATGGATAGATGTGTACTTGGACATTAGTGTGAAGTTGCTGGATATATGCAATGCATTTAGCTCCGAGTTATCACGTCTGAACCAGGGCTATCTTTTACTTCAGTGCACATTGCACCATCTAGGCTCCTCCTCATCAGATCAGCTTTTCAGGGCATGCTCTTTACTTGATGGTTGGAGGCAGCATATTAGTTCTAAAAACCCTAGAATTGAAAAATGTGGCACCATTTTGGATAATCTGGTTGGGTCATCTGATATGCCAAAGGTTAAAAAGTCAGACAAAGGAAAGGTTTTGATGCAAGCTATTTATGGAGTAAAGGCGCTGACAGTTTTTGTTTGCAGTGCGTTTGCTACTGCTTTTTCAGGTTCTACAAAGAACTTGATGGATTTGGATGTAGCTGATGTGTATTCTTGGGCTCCTACTTTTAAAGGTCTGCAGAATCTTGTAAATGAGGAAATTAAAGTTAGATTTTCAAATGGGAAATTTACTGTATTGTACGAGTTGGAAGCAGTTGATTCTTCTGTAAGGGAATTATACCCTACAATCCGAGGCGTTGTAGATGCCATTGAGACAGAATCACATGCAAAGATTGTTGATAAATTAGGTGGAGCAGCAAAGAATTTCTCTCAGGGATTAGATCTTCTTGCAAAGGAAGTGGATGGTTTTTTCCAGGTGGTCATGTCTGGTCGTGATGCCTTGCTATCTAGTCTGAGGTCAGGTGCAACTGTCAATGACCGCATCTTGGGGGGTAACAGAGATGCACAAGTTGTCAATTGAATATGTTGTAGCCCACCTCTGGTATATACCAATGGAACTAGGCATTGGGTTTTATGTTATATGATTGATAATGTTATTCAATCTTGTTTGGCTTATGATATTGAAGTTATCTTTAGTTATAGGTTATTTAATTGTATTATTGAGCTGAAATGTATATTTGTGATACTCTGTGTAACAATGTACCATAAAATCTGTATGAAAAATATTATTTGTGCTCAAAGAGGTTGGTTAGTTTGTCACCTTGAAATGTTGAGGTTTGGATGGAATGCTGTGTCATGGAAATAAGTGAAGCTAGTAAATCCGATAAATGATTAGAACTCCTAAACGGTTCTGTCTGTCCTACACCTTTTAGCCCATAAACATGAAGGTAGATTGGGCTGTATGGATCTGAAAAATCTGATTGCATTCCCTAAAATCCATATTTGTATTGCAGATTATTTCAAAGGAAAAGATATCTAGACACCACAATTGATACACAAGCAGATAAAACACTTAATAATTAATATTTGTCTTTCTTTTTCTAATTGAAAAAAGTATGATAAATTTCTTAGTACAATACAATAAATAACAAAATTAGCAATAGCATGCAAAAGTATTACTGTGTCGCCATCCCATTATTCTGTGGATAAATTGAGACCAAATTAATTCTAATTAGATTAGATGTGAACATGACTAGTATACGAGGAAAGTTTTTAGTTTCTATTTGTACTCGTTTTGACTTTTCAAATTAATTAGTTTTTAGTTTCTATTTCTACTCGTTTTGTGACAAGAAAGGGAAAAGAAAACTAACACGATAAAGAAGTAAACGAAGACCGACTAGGAAACAAACACGGAAATTTGGCTTCAGTTCACTTTGACTGTGTAGACAGCTTGGTGATATTCCTTCATATAGTTTTACTATGAAGATGGATATCCCTTATTTATAAATTCTTTTTACTAATTCAAATCTTAACTCACTAAACTCTAAGTCTCAAAATTCAATTTTCCTCGAAAACATGTATTAAGGAGGGTTGAATTGTAATTTAGTACGCAAACTAATCTCTGTCCCAAGTTAATGATTTTTGTTGTGTGTTGTTTTCTTATGTGGTTTATAATTATCTCTCGTTAAATGAGATCATTAATATCAATGCAAATACACATAAAAAAAATGTAATGAATTATCAAGTTATATCTTCCTATTTAAATGTTTATTGTCCAATTCAACACAATTAACCACATAGTCTAAATGTGTTGTATGCTTTCATGCTATACAGTTAATAATTAATAATAACCCGCAACGCAATAAACACCTGCACACCTTTTAAGAACAGTAAATAAACAAAATTTAATTAATATCAAGATAATTATCATCCTTTTTAAATATGCACTCTCCAAAATCAAAAACACAAGATATTACATCTTAACTCAAAATCTTAAATCATTAGAGCATTCAAATTTAAAGTGTGAGTCAATTTCATTAAACAATCTTAGTTATAAAAACTTTCAATACAAGAAGTCAGTCTCTTTAGTAACCATTGACTCTAATACTACTTGTTGGGGAGTTCATAAGCAACAACGGGCTAAATGCTCCATGACGATAAGAAACTTTGACACCACATCTCAACAATCAATCTTAACGTTGGGTTTATGAGTCTCATTTATATGTTGTCCAACCTTCATTTTTCTAATAAATGTGTAACTTATAACTCACATTTACTACACAATAATCTCTCCATCAAATGCAATTCTATTTATTGAATTTCTAACTTACATTTGCTACATAATAATCTCCCCTTAAATGTGTATCAATTGTGTTGGGACTTCAAACTCAGGCATACTACGTAACAATTATATATAGTTAAAGATAACAACAAAATTTACGGGATCACGTAAGCTTCAAAATCTCTCATTTTTGTCTATAAATGAAGCAATAATTACCACAAACAGTTCCAAGATGTCAAATTTAATCCCGAAATAAAACAAACATGTTAATAATCTAACACTATCAACATTTAGGAGTTGAGATATAATTTAAAACCCAAAGTCTTAATTTCATTGTTAACATAAACATAACAATGACGCCTGGTCTTTGACTCTGGTAAAAAACTCATACACATTTTCTCTGTCCTTCACCGTGTATTAAAAACCAAAGTTTTGTGCCCAAGCGAAATGCTAAAGACTTTTACTAGACCTAAGTTTCTAAGACACGTACTAGTAGTACCTTATAAATTCAGTGCACCCCACTCCCACTTCACCAATTTAGCTCCTATTTTCTTAAAAATCACTGCTTTCTTTGTTTGGATTCTGAACTTCCACTCAACACAAACATGTCTCATAACTCAGCTGACAACAACAACATCATCAAGGGAGTTTTTACTCATGGTGGACAATATATTCAGTACAATATCTATGGTAACCTCTTTGAAGTCTCTAATAAGTATGTTCCTCCTATCCGTCCTATTGGAAGAGGTGCTTATGGTATTGTTTGGTAAGGATTTTTATTTTCATGTTTGGAGAAACAGCTTAATCAAACACACTTATATTAACACATAAATTTTTATTATATAAATAACTGTCTATTGTATAAATTCTGTTACAAAAGATGGAATATAGTGTAAAACTGTTTTTAATATAAACTATAAGCTCATGTCATAAGTTGTTTTGATTAGATTGATTTTTTTTCTTGGTGGATTGATTTGTTTTTTGTGTTGTTTTTGTTGTTTGTGGGGGTAAAGGTTTGTCCTTTTTTAAGTTATATATTGGTTGCATCTTTTGGGGGTTTGGAATGATTGGCTTTGGTAGCTTCTGATGGTAGTTAAACAGTTTTTGTTGATTTTGGATTTTAATGTAAGGGGGAGTTCAGAAATCATAGTTGGTTCTGTATTTGTTTAGAGTGTGTTTTTGTTAGTTCATTTGATGGTTGTTTGTTTGTGATTCTAGACTTTTATTATAGGGTTTATCTGTTAGTTGTATGAATGAGGTTAGAAGTGGTTATATTGATGATGTTGAAGACCACTTTTTCAGAATTTGTAATTTTTTCTTCAGTGCTTTTGAGATAGGATTGATGGGATTCCTAAACTGAATGTGGGCTATTGTGCTGAGCTTATTGAGATTCTTTAGTTCAAACATTTTCAACCATTGAGTTTGATTCGAACAGATTAATTGAAAGAGAATCTATTAGATTTGATGGACTTCGGTATTTTATCTAGTTATAAATTTTCCCAAGTTTGAACTTGTTGGTTGCATGCATGTGTTTTTTATAAGAGAGAACTAGAGGTTGATGCTATCCTCTTAAGTTGAATTTAAAATGAGATAGGATCATTATTTCAGACTTCAGGTGATTTACAATTTTTCTCTGTAAAGTGTAAAGAACACAATCCTAAGTATTTTCAGACTTGTTAAATTGAAGATAATATGTACATGTTGGATGTCTTCTTAAAATTTGGTGTGTTAAACAATAACTTGTGTTTTTTTTT
This sequence comes from Cicer bijugum, assembly GCA_037974875.1. NCBI lineage: Eukaryota > Viridiplantae > Streptophyta > Magnoliopsida > Fabales > Fabaceae > Cicer > Cicer bijugum. The sequence continues at coordinate 11,794,413 of JBBPBT010000151.1, read as the reverse complement.
CTTTCTCATTCATGTGGATTTAGATTCTGTTATCAGCAATGTGAAAGACAACATTATTTTTTCATTTTCCTTCAGTGCTGCTGTAAATGCGGAGACACGGGAAGAAGTTGCCATTAAGAAGGTTGGCAATGCATTTGACAACATAATAGATGCCAAAAGGACCTTACGAGAAATCAAACTTCTCCGCCACATGGATCATATAAATGTAATTTGATAAAAATTTTACTTTCATCATCACATACAACTTACGAGAATTTGTTCGAGAGAACTCACCATCTGCTTTAATGGATTAGCAGATGGTGATTTCTTGAACGGAACTTACTATCTCCTTGATTCGTGTAAACTTCCTGATTGGATTTCAATTCTACAATCTTTATTAGAATTCAATTTCAAACAAAGCTTATAACTTACTGGTTCCTTCTCCAATACAGGTGATAACCCTTAAGGACATTATACGTCCACCACTGATGGAGGATTTCAACGATGTTTACATTATTTATGAGTTAATGGATACTGATCTGCATCAAATAATTTGTTCCAATCAACCATTGATTAGATCATTGTCGGGTTAGCACTGCAACTATTTCTTATAGCATATGCTTTTGAATGTAATATCACTGCTGAAACCAAGTGCATATTTGATTAGTTTAATCCAAATGGAAATAGATATAGCTTTTGGCTGAAAAGTTTTACTTTTCTTTTTGAATCAAAATAGTAATCGACATGCATAGATTTGTGATTACACGGTCATACAGCAACTGATAAGATTAGTTTTCCAGTATTTACTGTATCAGTTGTTACGAGGACTGAAATATGTACACTCAGCGAATGTTCTGCACCGCGATCTAAAGCCTAGCAACTTGCTCCTGAATTCCAATTGTCATCTTAAGATTGCAGACTTCGGTCTAGCTAGAACTACGTCTGAAACTGATTTCATGACCGAGTATGTGGTTACTCGATGGTACCGAGCTCCAGAATTGCTTCTAAATTGTTCGGAATACACTGCAGCCATTGATATATGGTCTGTTGGTTGCATCCTTGGTGAAATCATGACAAGACAACCCCTATTTCCTGGGAAAGACCATGTTCATCAGCTCAGATTGATCACAGAGGTATTAGCAACTTGTGTTGCAAGTTATGTCCTGTTCTTTGATCCTCTTTTCGGACTTAGTCTTCTTGAAAATTGATTTTAGTTTGACAAATTTTATTTAATTTAAAAAGCTTATAGGTTCTCCTGATGACACCAGCCTTGGATTTTTGCCCAGTGATAATGCTCGTAGATGTTTAAAACAGCTTCCTCAATATCCAAGGCAGCAATTTGCTGCTAGATTTCTCAACATGTCTCCTTGTGCAGTTGATTTGTTAGAGAAGATGCTTGTTTTTGATCCAAACCGGCGCATTACAGGTAAACTAGCATGCTTTATCGATCTTTTATTTTATTTTTATTTATAAATTTCTATTTTGTTTCACCTAGTTGCTTGTGATAAGCTAGTCCATTATGTAAACATTATATGATGATTCTTGACAAATATATTTGCAGTATGATTTTTATGAACTTTGGTTTCTCTTTATGTCTATACTTTTAATGATGGCACATTAATTCATTGCAGTTGATGAGGCTCTGGGCCACCAATACTTGGCACCTCTCCATGACATTATTGAGGAACCTGTTTGTTCTAAACCTTTCAATTTTGATTTTGAGAAATCGTCTTTCACTGAAGAAAATATCAAGGAACACATTTGGACAGAATCTGTGAAGTTCAATCCTGATCCACGTATTTATTGAAAGTTTTCATTGTATCTGTATAGTGAAATACTTGATGACTGATTTACAACACTGTTGGGAAGTTAGTCACCACAAAAATATGTAACATTGGATACATTGAGAACTTTTTTGTTTGGTAAATTATACAAAGACAATAAATTAGAATGGTTTATTAGTGCTTTAAAATGTTTTGTATAAATACCTTTGCTTGCCAACTACCATGACCACTTTGTCTCGAATTCGGGTTCTTGGCAGTTAGTGGGTCCCGCACTCACATTTGAGACATCGGTGATTGTTTGATCTTGATCAGACGGTCCATCAAAACATAGATTTTTATTTTATAGTTGAAAATACCGAGCTTGAATTTGGATTGTTTGATCGTCGGTGTCTCGACTGCATGTATATGGGGAATCCCTTATTTCTGGGAAGTCGAATCCCTTTTCTCTTGCTTAATTAGTTAGATATGTATATAAGTTACACACAGCAAGACTTGAAAAAGTTTATCAATATTAACTTTGAATCTTACATAATCATCAAGCTCCATAGACTAAGAGAAAATAAAAAAACTGTTTGATTACTCTAATTTGAAACACCATTCATAAATAGTAACCAACATAGACTAATACATCTCAATATATTTCATGCTGTAAGTACACTTCTTAAGCTCCAAATTCTCAATAGGCAAATTCTCTTTTGGAAAATCACATGCTGTGATTTTCTCAATCCCTTGATCAGGCAACAAATCACAAGGTGGAGGTGTCACACCACTAGTCATCCCTTCAATATCAGTACAAGTCCATGGCTGTTTCTTAGCTTTAACTGCCATCCCTAGTGTCACATTAGCAATACAAATACCCTTAAAAGGGTCGTTAGAAATTCCTTCAAACCTAGCTGCTATTGTAACATTCTCAGCCACAATGTCTCTATAGTTGATATTTGAAATCTCAGGCAAAGCATTAGGATCATAATGTGTATCAGCATGTGAATTGTAATCACCTGTCATCTTAAATGCCCATTTCATAGTATACATGTTCATTCTCTTCACATATATGTCCTTCACATAACCTCCTCTACCAACAGCTGTTTTAATCCTGACACCTGATTCTGTTCGAATGGCTGTGATGTCTTCAGCTCTAACATCTTGTATGCCTCCTGACATTTCACTTCCCAAGGCTATGGTTGCACTGTATGGTGAAATGCATGTTAGCCTTCTGATTACTAGTTGTTTGGTTGGCATCCCAAATTTTATGCCATATTCATCCCATCCACTCTTCACAGCAACACAGTCATCCCCAGAAACTATATAGCAATCTTCAATTCTTGTATTTGTGCAAGAGTCTAACATGGACATACAGGAAAGAGCATAATATTTATCAATCTTCAATCCAATACTTTTTTTGTTGCATTGTATCAAATCAAATGCTTGTTATTGCTAGCTATTTCTTTTAATTCTTAATGCTAATGATCCATGCTAACTGTTCTATTCTTATTATTGGGAGTAACATTATTTTTAAGTCCTGATTTAATTGACTTATTTGAGCTTACCTACTTTTATGGGAAATCTTATGTTATGTCTAAAACTGCTTTTAGCTTATTTTTTACATGTTTTCTATGATAATTTATATGAAAATAGTTTGACTTTACTTTATTTTGTTATAGAAGTTTATACTTAAGCATTTATATGATAAACACACTTAATTGAAGTGTTTATTCAAACATGGCCTTAATTTGAAAAAAAAAATCTTCAAAATACTGACCTGGGTTGATACCATCTGTATTAGGAGATGAGACAGGAGCAATAATAGTGATACCTTGCACAATAATGTTGCTGTATAATGTTGAAATTTGTCATTTAGTCTTTGAAAGTAAAAGTGGAATTACAAGTGAAGTGGTGTAAGTTACCTGCTGTAAACAGGATGAATATTCCATGATGGAGAATTGAGGAGAGTTAGATTTGAGATTTGAATGGAGTCTGAGAACATAAGTTCAATCAGGTAGGGACGAGTGTACTTCAACTTTTTTCTGTGAAATTGTTGCCACCAAAAGGCACCTTGACCATCTATGGTCCCATTTTCCCCTGTTAACAAAAGGCTCAAAGTTGGTATTAATTTTCATCTCTATAAACAACAAATAAGAATAATCTTTTTTAAAGTATTTAATTTATATATGAAGAGTTTTTATATGAAAGTAATGAAACATAAATTACTTTAGGTTGAAATTATTTTTAATAAAACATTTGGATACATGGTACTTGTATTTGTGATTTTGTTACAAATCAGTTAACTAGTGGTTTGAATGAATAGTTGTTTTCCATATACCTGTGACAATAACATCGGTGAGGTTAGTTCCAAATATGAGGCTGGTGTATCTTCCTGCTGGTGCGTCTCTTCCTCTACCGTATGATGGTAAAGGTTCAATCACAGGCCACTCAGTTATATCCTATATTATTATTTTATTAAAAATATATAAAGTTAGCAGCACATATGAAAGTGCCAAAAATGTGGCACACTTCACAATAGTTCTTCTATATAGGAAAAGACAAGCATGTAATGGACCACACTATGTGTGAATCTAGTCTAGGAATAAAACAAAAGTGTGTCACGATAAAGTTGTTTAAGGGAATCAAAGGTTTAGAGTTTATAACTTTAATTATTAAAGAATATATAGCTAGCTCTAATAGAAAAGTGAGGAAACTTGTGACACATTCTTTGTATTTCATTTATTTATTGGATATAAATTCCTTAATTTGTAACTCACGTGATTCCCTCTATAAAAGTCTATTTTCTTTATTCATAAATTGGTAATAACGGGAGGCTGTTATTCTGTTATGAATTGATAAAAATTTGTGGGATAGCTGCAGCTTGGCAAAGGCTTCAACATAACACACTCAAATGAATTTGAATCAAACTTTAATTATTTTCACTCAATGAAAAATTGCAAAGTGTTGTAACATAACATGTCGTAAATTGTTTTTGTAAGTTCTCTAAACGAATCTATAAGTGCTTATGTCAATAAATAAACTCAAATAAGTAAAACTAAAATGAGAGATATACCTGAGAAGCAAGGAGAATAGCATCTTTATCCAGATAGAGAGTGAAATGACTAGTAAGGCTGAAGCTACCAGTAAGCCATTTTCCTGCAGGAACATACAGCTGAGAACCACCTTCATTACCATACTGACTCAAGTGACTAATTGCAGACTCAAAAGCTTTTGTATTAGATGTTTTTCCATCTCCAACACCACCAAAATCTGTCAATGAAGCACTCTGAGCTCTGCAGTTTATACCATTGTACTCAAAAGAAGCTGTCACAATTCTAGCTTTTCTACTCTCAGCTCTTTTTGGACACAACAGTGTTACCACAAAGAGAACATAAACTATTTTAATCACCTGCAAAATCAAAACATACATGAAAACAATTGGTTAAAAAAATTGTGTTAATTATTAGCTTTATATGATATTGCTAAATGTTTTCTTGTAGAATATATATTTCTAACTATATGCACTATTTCTAAGTATACCCTCATGTGAGTTTTCCACAAGAGCTCCATCTTAAGAAAAATAACTCTGGAAATTGGTTTTTGGTATATTTGGAGAGTGAAGCTATGTCAAGTATTTATAGCTGAAGTTCAGTTGAGGCTAATAGGTCTATTCATTTTTAAAAGTATAAATTTCATGAGCTTTTTTCATTTGTAAATCACATATACATACGTTTATATATCTCGGTATAGAGTGGAATTCAATATAAACAAAAATGATATTTAAAAAGTTGATTACATAATATAGAGTTACTACAACAATTTTTTAAATATTAATTTTGTTAATATTTTATTATAGAGGAAATGTTTAATTTTAGATTTAGTTTTGTCTCATTATTTATTATTTCAAAATATAAATAAAGTATAAACTACATTATTTATTAATACCTTATTTCATTAAGGACTTTGACGATGAAATTATTTTAAT
>JBBPBT010000151.1:11754375-11780058 GCA_037974875.1 Cicer bijugum | reverse complement strand
ATAAATTAAATTCAATAACATATCGGATTTTTTATATTTTCGGTTGAGTAGAATAACTACCGGATATTTCATAAATTTGAAATTTCTGATTAGGAAAATTACCTGAAATTTCATTTATAACTATCGAAAATTTCATTTATAACTATCGGAAATTTCGTTCATTGCAAAATTTCATTTATCATGAAATTTCCGGTAAAAAAAAATTCTTTTAAATTTTTTCATTTATAACAACCAGAAATTTCATTTATCATGAAATTTCCGGCAAAAAAAAATTCTTTTAAATTTTAACAGTTTTATTAAGGGTAATTTGGACATTTCAAACATAAATTTTTTTAAATGAGGGGTATAAGATTAATTGAGGGGTATAAAAGCCAACTATCGTTGAATGAATATCCTTTATAATTAGTTCCAGGATCCAATTCAAGAAAGTTCTCGTGGGCATTTCCATTTCTTGGGCTGATAAAATGCCTCAAAATATTTGAACTGCATAGCCCCAAGAGAAAGTTATCTTTTGTACCCCTTCAATTAATTCTATACCCCTCATTTAAAAAATTTATTTTTAAATGTCCAAACTACCCTTAATAAAATTGTAAAAATATAAAAAAAAAATTTGTTTTACCACCCGGAAATTTGAAATTTTCGGTAGTTATAAATGAAATAATTTTTTTTTACCGGAAATTTCAGAATGAATGAAATTTCCGGTAGTTATAAATGAATACGGAAATTTCATTTTTGAAATTTCCGGGAGTACCACAAGAAATTTGAAATTTTCGGTATTGATTTATAATTATAAGAGAAAAATTTCATTTCTCATTGAAATTTCTCCACGATGTCATCATGTATTAGGCATACAAATTTTTTTTCTTTTCATTTTTACAATTACAAAATTATTTATTTAGTAAAACCAAAATAATTATAATATTTGAAAATACCAAATATTATTTATAAATTAATTAATAAAATAAATTATATTAATAATAATAATAAAGTAAAGTAAATTATATTATTAAAACTTTATATATTTTTTAAATATTTTTATTATTATTTTTTAATTACATTAACAATATTTTATTATTATTGTTTTTTTATTATATCAGAATAAAAATAGGAGAGAGTTGTTAAGAAAATAAGTTGTTATTTTATAAAATATTTGCAATAAAAATAGGAGTGAGTTGTTAAGAAAATATGTTAGTTATTTTATAAGCAAAATATTAGGAACACGTTTTGTTTGTGGCACATTTAGTCAACCATTTGATTTTTTTTTTCTTCAATTTAATTTTTTTTATTAATAGTATTTTGATTTTTTAAATAAATTAAAAACTTGTTATATTAAATGTTTGGTTTTTGGTAATTTTGGTGTTTGTTCAACTAGGTTTTTGATTGGAAAAACTTTGTAAGGCTTTTTGGTTGAGTTGAAGAGTCATACCCAATTCATTTTAGTTAAGTAACTAATTTAGGTTTGTTATTATTTCTTTTTAGTGTTATTTAGTCTGCAAACAACATCTTAACTATATAACGATTTTTTTAAAATATAATAAATATTATCATAAATTTATACGAAACTGTTAAATTTTAAATTTAAATTCAAGATAAGACATTTAATCTAACAATATTTATATCACACAATTTAAAATTAACTAAGTGATTGTTATTTGTTAGTACTAGTACTTTTTTATGTATAAAAGCATTGATTGTTGATTATAAGCAACGGAAAACCTTAAATACTAACCAACTTATACAATTGAATTGTTTTCTAAAAGTAGTAGTAAGGTATTTAATTATTTTGGCATTATAAGGCTTATAGAGCATTACCATATGTTGAAATTGTGTTGTTCCACTCACGAGTCAGAATAGCACTTATATATCAATGCCTCCAATAGTGGGGGGCCTTTTGTGGATGTGATTCATTGACAAAGCTTCAAATCAGAACCGTCACGAGTTTGTTCTGTTCCCTCTTGTCACATTGATGGACTATAAATTGACTTCCCTTGATATATTAAAGATTTAATTTTAGAATAAAACATTATTCTTGTTTATTACAAATTTAATATATATTTATATTTGGTTAAATATATATTTTTAGTCCATATAAAATTATAACATTTCAAATTTAATTTTTTAAAAAATATTATTTATTTTTAATTTCAATTTTATAGAGACTATTTGAAGGACTAGAAATATTAATCTTTTATAAAAAAATTTAAAAATTTATCCCTTTTCATTTTTAATAAAAAAAATCATATTCCGCTATCTTAATCATTGTAAGCATTTTTGGAATCTTAAGCTTCGATGTTATCCCAATTGAATATGTGCTGAGATCCAACTCATGATAGGATATAATAAAAATCACACATGTGTTTGCATATACTATCAAATATTAAGACCATGTATGTCATTATTTCCTAATGGTACATTTTTTTACAAGAATTTCCTTTTGGTTCATTAGTGTACTGAAATTATTAAGACCATGTATGTCAAAAATTATTTTTGTTTTTATTTCATTTAAAGTTTTATTTATATCTCATCTAAGATAGTGTATCACCTCTTGTCTATTATATAAAGACTTTTTCTATTATCATAAAAGAAATTAAAATTTCAAAGTATATTTATTACTTAAATGTGTTCTATACCCTTTTGCGTTTACTAGAAACTAGAAATATAATTAATATTTACATTAGTTAGATTGAGTGGTTGAATAAGAAAGAGTAACGAATGACAAGGTGTAGGGTAGTCTTGATTTATCTATTTGTTGACAAAGTTGGGTAGCCTTGATTAAATTAAAAACAAGAATTATTGGTCGGTAGTGGAGCTAAAATTACTTTTCCTAATCCAAACACCAACCCGTTTAAGATTCTCACATATACTCCACTCCCTCATCTAGAATAAGTTATAAACAACAACTTTAAATTTTTTTTTAATGAAATATAAACAAACATTAACTATTCCTCGCTTATTTGAGTTTCCCACAAGAGCTCCATCTTAAGAAAAAGAACTCTGGAAATTGGTTTTTTTGTATTTGGAGAGTGAAGCTATGTCAAGTATTTATAGCTGAAGTTCAGTAGAGGCTAATAGGTCTATTCATTCCTAAAAGTATAAATTTCATGAGCTTTTTGTCATTCTTAAATCACATATATGCATATATTCTAGGGTCAAATATAAACAAAAATATATTTAAAAAGCTGATTACATGTTATAGATCCATTACAACAATTTTGTAAATACTAGTTTTGTTTGTATTTTATTATAGAGGAAATGTTTAATTTTATATTTTGTTTTGTCTCATTATTATTTCAAAGTACAAATAAAGTATAAACTATATTATTTATTAGGCTTAATTGTATTTTTTGTCCCCCTATTTTAGATGAATCGCGAAAGTAGTCTCTCATTTTGTTTCTCCCCAATTTTGATCTCCCAAACAGAATTTTGGTCCAAAATTTATTTTTTTTGCATTTATTTAAGTCACATCATGTATAAAGATCTCATTTGCAACAATTGTACATGAAGTATATGGTCATAAATGTTGTAGTACGACTTTAAAAAATGAAATTTCACCAAATTTTGTACCAAAATTTTGTTTGAAGGATCAAAACTTAAGAGAAACAAAATAGAGGGACTATTTTCGCGATTCAGTTAAAATAGGAGGACAAAAATTGCAATTAAACCTATTTATTAATACCTTATTTCATTAAAGACTTTGATGATGAAATTATTTTAATTGATAAAACACTTTTTATCATAGGAATTACCACATTAAATAATTTTCTTAAGAATTATTCCATCCAAAATGAATTATAAATAAAAATTTATCAAATTATATATATTAAAAGTATAATTGATCACATTTAATTTATATCATCCTAATAATAAGTTAAGTCTAATATCTAAATTACCGTTTATGATTATACAAAAACTATGTCATTGAAAATATATTTTTATTGATTATATTCGAAACTAGAAAAATATCTATACATAGAGGTGTTAAACGGTTACACCAGTCTAGCCTAGCCTAGAACACATAAAATTTCCGGATTATAATCAACTCATTTCCAACTCGGCTACAAATCCATGTCAGTTTATTAGGCCAATAGGTTAGCCCATTTCTGTTTATTTATTTATTTATTTATTTATTTAATATTTCAATGTTTTAATTTATGAAACAAAAAACTTAACTAAATGTTTAGTCTCTTTGTTTAAAGAGAAATTACCTCATTTCTAAATTTGAGATTGTAGTCATTCTGATTCACAAGTTTAAAGATTTTTTTAATTACACATTTTGGGACTCAATTTTTATGATATGTTATATTTACTAATGAGGTAGAGTTACATTTGATGATGTGACATTATTCATTTAAATTAGTGGTAATAAATTTTAGAATTATAAATTTATATTTAATCAATAAAACTGAAAAAGAAAAAATTATAGTTAAGTTTAAAATATAAATTTACAATTTTATATCATCAAATATTATTTCAAGTTATTTATTTGAACTGATAAATCATAAAAAAAATTAAATTATAAAATGGGAAAAATTTATGAAATATTTGAAATTAGGAAATTAAAATCCGAAATTTAAAAATAAAAGAATAAATTTTATTTTAATTGTAAAGATTAAAAATATATTGAAATCAAAATAAAATAAGAAAAATCTTAGTATAAATTATAAATTAGTGGAAAAATCGATATAATACATAGAATTTAATAAGATAACATTTGTCACCAAAGGAAAAGCTCCACGGCGGTTATCGTGCAGGCAAGAAAGGAAAGTAGGAGTCAAGCCACATGCACAAACAAAGTGGTACACAAAATGGATTGTAAGACGAACTAGTCGATTTGATTAATTTGTGAGATAATCAATCAAATTCTCACACACACATTAACAAAATCATAAAAATAGACGCTACTAAACAGTGTTAAAAGCTAACAATTGATGCTACTAAACAGTGTTAAAACACTAACAATTGACGCTACTAAACTTAAAATTAAAGTCTTAATTGTTACTACATTAAAGGATTATCATTGTCAATGAATGGCCTTAACTACACCAACAACTTCATGTTCTCTGCATTTCCCAACATCTATCACCAGAGTTCCATTCTTTTTTTTTTTTGCTTTAACCCTGCAACAATTTCTTCCTGGAGCCTGCTTCAAAACAAACCAAAAATCCAATAAGTAAACAATGTCATCAACTCATTTCATAAAATCAAAGTAAAAGTATATTAATCAACATTTGAAACAAATAAATAAAATCAAAGTTCAAGTTATATTATATCATAAAATTTAACATGTTAGTATTTTTTAATGTACACCAATTTAATGCAAATTTGGTTTAGCAGTGAAGATGACAAAATAACGACAATTCATTGTAATGCTGGAAATTAAATGAAATAACTAAATAATCTTATCTAATATGATTTCAAACGGCATAGTATTTTAATGTGTTTTATATTCTTCCTACAAAATGAGAAGAAAGTTTATTATCTTTATTTTTATCCAAACTTTAAAATTATATATATATAAACAAAAAAACAACAACATATTTTTAGTGTTTCTTAAATAAAATAAAGTTACCTTATCCCACAAATATGGGTCAGGTTTTTTGTAAACTTCCACCATTTGAATTTGAGCAGGATTCTCCATTCTCCACTTGCATTTGGGATTAAGTTGGACGTTACTATACCTTGTCACAGTTTCATTAGTGATAGGATCATAGGTTGCATTAGACAAATGGAAAGTAAAGGGCTTTTTACAATCGTTGCGGATAACCGGGCGTGTGTTGAATGGGAAAGTTGTGTTTTGTACCCCTCAATTAATTCTATACCCTCTTATCTAAAAATTTTATTTTTAAATGTTCAAACTACTCTTAATAAAACTGTAAAAATTTAAAAGAATTTTTTTACCGGAAATTTCAAATTTTTTTTGAAATTTCCGGAAGTACCACCCGGAAATTTGAAATTTCCGAAAGTACCACCCGGAAATTTGAAATTTCCGATAGTTATAAATGAAATAATTTTTTTTACCGGAAATTTCAGAATAAATGAAATTTCCGGTAGTTACAAAAGAATATCGGAAATTTCATTTTTGAAATATCCGGGAGTACCACCCAGAAATTTGAAATATTTTTAAAACTTTATATATTTTTTAAATATTATTATTATTATTTAATTACATTAACAAGATTTTATTATTATTATTATTATTATTATTATTATTATTATTATTGTTGTTGTTGTTGTTGTTTTTGGTTTATTAGATCGGAATAAAAATAGGAGAGAGTTGGTAAGAAAATAAGTTATTATTTTATAAAATATTTCCAATAAAAATAAGAGTGTGTTGTTAAGAAAATATGTTAGTTATTTTATAGGCAAAATATTAGAGACACGTTTTGTTTATGACACATTTAGTCAACCATTTGATATATATTTTTTTCTTCAATTTAATTTTTTTATTAATAGTATTTTGATTTTTTAAAAAAATTAAAAACTTGTTATACTAAAATAACTTTTTTTTATAGATAAAAATAATAAAATTTAAATTTAATGTATTTTTTTGTTAATTTATAGTATTTTTTTTGATAAATTAAATTCAATAACATATCGGATTTTTTATATTTTCGGTTGAGTAGAATAACTATCGGATATTTCAAAAATTTGAAATTTCCGGTTAGGAAAATTACCGGAAATTTCATTTATAACTACCAAAAATTTCGTTCATTCCAAAATTTCATTTATCATGAAATTTCCAGTAAAAAAAAATTCTTTTAAATTTTTTCATTTATAACTACCGGAAATTTCATGAAATTTCCAGCAAAAAAAATTCTTTTAAATTTTAACAGTTTTATTAAGGGTAATTTGGACATTTCAAACATAAATTTTTTAAATGAGGGGGTATAAGATTAATTGAGGGGTACAAAAGCCAACTATCGTTGAATGGATATCCTTTATAATTAGTTCCAGGATCCAATTCAAGAAAGTTCTCGTGGGCATTTCCATATCTTGGGCTGATAAAATGCCTCGAAATATTTGAACTGCATAGCCCCAAGAGAAAGTTATCTTTTGTACCCCTCAATTAATCCTATACCCCTCATTTAAAAAATTTATTTTTAAATGTCCAAACTACCCTTAATAACACAATTTCAATTAATCCTATACCCCTCAATTAATCCTATCCTGGAACTAATTATCTTTTGTACCCCTCAATTAATCCTATACCCCTTATGAATGAAATTTCCCGTAGTTATAAATGAATACCCGAAATTTCATTTTTGAAATTTCCGGTAGTTATAAATGAAATAATTTTTTTTTACCGGAAATTTCTCGTAGTTATAAATGAATGCGGAAATTTCATTTTTGAAATTTCCAGGAGTACCACAAGAAATTTGAAATTTCCGATATTGATTTATAATTATAAGAGGAAAATTTCATTCCTCATTGAAATTTCTCCACGATGTCATCATGTATTAGGCATACAAATTTTTTTTCTTTTCATTTTTACAATTACAAAATTGTTTATTTAGTAAAACAAAAATAATTATAATATTTTAAAATACCAAATATTATTTATAAATTAATTAATAAAATAAATTATATTAATAATAATAAAGTAAAGTAAATTATATTACTAAAACTTTATATGTATTTTTAAATATTTTTATTATTATTTTTTAATTACATTAACAAATTTTTTTTTATTATATCAGAATAAAAATAGGAGAGAGTTGTTAAGAAAATAAGTTGTCATTTTATAAAATATTTGCAATAAAAATAGGAGTGAGTTGTTAAGAAAATATGTTAGTTATTTTATAGGCAAAATATTAGGGACACGTTTTGTTTGTGGTACATTTAGTCAACCATTTGATTTTTTTTTCTTCAATTTAATTTTTTTATTAATAGTATTTTGATTTTTTAAATAAATTAAAAACTTGTTATATTAAAATAACTTTTTTTATAGATAAAAATAATAAAAACAATAAAATTTAAATTTAATGTATTTTTGTTAATTTATAGTATTTTTTTAATTTAATGTATTGTTTTTTTGGTAAATTAAATTCAATAACATACCGGATTTTTTATATTTCCGGTTGAGTAGAATAACTACCGAATATTTAAAAAATTTAAAATTTCCCGTTAGGAAAACTACCGGAAATTTCATTCATCTCAAAATTTTCGGTAAAAAATTTCTTTCATTTATAACTACCGGAAATTTCATTCATTTTGAAATTTCCAGTAAACAATTATTTTCATTTATAACTACCGGAAATTTCCGGTAAATAAAAATTCTTTTAAATTTTTACAGTTTTATTAAGGGTAGTTTGGACATTTCAAACATAAATTTTTTAAATGAGGGGTATAAGATTAATTGAGGGGATACAAAAGCCCACTATCGCCCCAAGAAACGGATATGGTCCATTCATTGTTTTCGTCATAGCAAATGGATTGTTGCATAAGCCCATATGAGTCCATTTTTATTGGGTCTTCAAATTTCTGTAAGGCCTGGACCTGACTCATATTTGGAAATATGGGCTCAATTAGGTCCAAGTGATGAAGGGTCACTAGTGGTGTAACTTGAAGGGCTGCTAGGAGTCCAAACACACTGTCATAAAAATCAAACTAAAAAAAAAAAACAAGAATCAAAAGCTGAAAAAGGAAAACAAATCAATTTCGTTGTTTGGTTATACTTCAACACAAATTGACTTAGCTATAATTTTTAAACTAGTATACACATAATAGTTTTAATAAAATCAAGATGTAATTTTCCCAAACCTCAATTTTAATATGAACATACATTAAACATATAAATTGAGAAAGTACTAACCTGATGAAAGCCTTTCTCCAGGGTGAGAGGAACACCGAGCTCAGCCATACAAGCTTGAATCCTATCATCTGAACCATACAATTTAGGATACCTTTGAATACACCTATCTTGCATCTTCTCCAATTCAATAGCCAAAGGGTAACTAATAGCAAATCCACCACCACCATAAGCCATGTTATAAGAAAAATAAATATTCTGAATGTGACTTTTTGAAACTGCCCCTATATAATAAAACTGATTATGATCATATTTTTGCAACACCTTCACCAAATTATCAACCACAAAAAATGTGTCATCATCTCCCATGACAAACCACCTCACATTTTCCATCCCAAGTCTCACTGTCTCCGACACAATCCTAGATATTCTAATCCTAACCTGTTCCCATTTGTGTTTTCATACCTGAAGTTTGATATGTTACTTGATATCTTCAATGTTGGAATAAGATTTTCTTCACCAGGCTCAATTTTCACTTCTTCATCTAACCATACATTTCCCCTTGTTTCATTATTCCTCCACCATAATTTAATGTATTATTTTCTATGGTTTCAGAATTTAGATGAAGCTCCTATTCCAAACACTATGTGAGAAATGTTGGTTTTTGGTAATTTTGGTGTTTGTTCAACTAGGTTTTTGATTGGAGAAACTTTAAGGCTTTTTGTCACATACATGTGAATTGTTAAGAATATGAAAACCAAGGGTGTAGAAGATCAGGTAGGACATAAAAATTAAGAGGAAAATTAGAGCAACTAGTTTTTTTATGGCCCATGAACTAGATGTGAAATAATCAAGCATGTTAACTTATGTCTTACACTACCTATAATATTATGTTATTATCTAATAGATTAAAAGCGACTACAAAATAATCATATATATTATATTATACATTACACTTGTTATAATCACGTGCTATTTAATATACGAAAAATTAATAGCATACAGAATAATTATGTATATTTTGTTATGTTCTACACTAGTTTTAATCATGTGTTAGTATCTAATATACTAAAAATAATAGCCTACAAAATTATATATGTTATTATCTAATATATCAAAAATTAATCAATTATAAAATAATCATATATACTATATATGGAGTACATAAGCTATAACCATGCACCATTGTCTAATAGACTAAAAGTTAATAGTCTACAAAATAATCATACATGTAATGTTGTGTTTTATATTAGTTTTAATCATGTATTAATTATAAAATATACTAAAAACTAATAGCCTACAAAATAATATACATGTTATGATATCTCTCGCACTAGCCATAAATCATGTGCTCTTATCTAATAGACAAAAAGCAAATGATCTACCAAAAAAATCATGCATGTTATGCCTTTTACTAGCTCTAATCATGTATTAATTAGAGGAACTAGTTTTGTTATGGCCCA
Organism: Cicer bijugum; assembly: GCA_037974875.1. NCBI lineage: Eukaryota > Viridiplantae > Streptophyta > Magnoliopsida > Fabales > Fabaceae > Cicer > Cicer bijugum. Next base: position 11,769,846 of record JBBPBT010000151.1, on the reverse strand, counting down.
TGAAGATTGAAAATATTTTGATTCTTTAGGATTTTCATCACTGGCTTTTGAGTTTTACGTAAAAAAAAAAATAAAAATTAAAAGGCAAGGAGGTAGAAGAAGAAGGGTACTTAGTAGTGGGGTGAAGAAGTTGAGATTTATAAAGAATTTAACCCAATAAATAAATATCCTAAACAAAAAAATGTCTCAACTTCCTACTAATTATTCATAAATAACTCTTCAATACGTCATAGATACATATTTCAAGTTCTAAAAACAGTAACTATATAGTGGACTAACTATCTTAGTAAAAAAAAATAAGGCAATCTATTCAAAAATCTCATTCTTTTACATATAGGAAATGATTAAGAAATCTGACTATTTTGCCATTTATAAAAGAATTTTCAACCACTTACTGAACAAAATAAGATAAACAATAATTACATAAGACAAGCAATGATTACATGTTACCACCTTTCAATGCTCAATACCATTAGAAAAATTTCCATAGCATCTTGGTAAATTAACTTGATTGCATGATTAACCATGTTGCCATAAAGACAACAAATCTATGTATAATCCATTATTATACACATGTTGTGTATGAAATTATGGTGTCTGTGAAATAATCATGCATGTTAAGTTATGTCTTACACTACCTGTAATAATATGCTATTATCTAATAGATTAAAAGCTAATAGACTACAAAATAATCATATATGTTATATTATACATTACACTAGTTATAATCACGTGCTATTTAATATACGAAAAATTAATAGCATACAGAATAATTATGTATATTTTGTTATGTTCTACACTAGTTTTAATCATGTGTTAGTATCTAATATACTAAAAATAATAGCCTACAAAATTATATATGTTATTATCTAATATATCAAAAATTAATCGACTATAAAATAATCATATATACTATATATGGAGTACATAAGCTATAACCATGCACCATTGTCTAATAGACTAAAAGTTAATAGTCTACAAAATAATCATACATGTAATGTTGTGTTTTATATTAGTTTTAATCATGTATTAATTATAAAATATACTAAAAACTAATAGCCTACAAAATAATATACATATTATGATATCTCTCGCACTAGCCATAAATCATGTGCTCTTATCTAATAGACAAAAAGCAAATGATCTACCAAAAAAATCATGCATGTTATGCCTTTTACTAGCTCTAATCATGTATTAATTAGAGGAACTAGTTTTGTTATGGCCCATGAAGATTGAAAATATTTTGATTCTTTAGGATTTTCATCACTGGCTTTTGAGTTTTACGTAAAAAAAAAAATAAAGATTAAAAGGCAAGGAGGTAGAAGAAGAAGGGTACTTAGTAGTGGGGTGAAGAAGTTGAGATTTATAAAGAATTTAACCCAATAAATAAATATCCTAAACAAAAAAATGTCTCAACTTCCTACTAATTATTCATAAATAACTCTTCAATACGTCATAGATACATATTTCAAGTTCTAAAAACAGTAACTATATAGTGGACTAACTATCTTAGTAAAAAAAAAATAAGGCAATCTATTCAAAAATCTCATTCTTTTACATATAGGAAATGATTAAGAAATCTGACTATTTTGCCATTTATAAAAGAATTTTCAACCACTTACTGAACAAAATAAGATAAACAATGATTACATAAGACAAGCAATGATTACATGTTACCACCTTTCAATGCTCAATACCATTAGAAAAATTTCCATAGCATCTTGGTAAATTAACTTGATTGCATGATTAACCATGTTGCCATAAAGACAACAAATCTATGTATAATCCATTATTATACACATGTTGTGTATGAAATTATGGTGTCTGTGAAATAATCATGCATGTTAAGTTATGTCTTACACTACCTGTAATAATATGCTATTATCTAATAGATTAAAAGCTAATAGACTACAAAATAATCATATATGTTATATTATACATTACACTAGTTATAATCACGTGCTATTTAATATACGAGAAAAATTAATAGCATACAGAATAATTATGTATATTTTGTTATGTTCTACACAAGTTTTAATCATGTGTTAGTATCTAATATACTAAAAATAATAGCCTACAAAATTATATATGTTATTATCTAATATATTTAAAACTAATCGACTATAAAATAATCATATATACTATGGATGCAATACATAAGCTATAACCATGCGCCATTGTCTAATAGACTAAAAGTTAATAGTCTACAAAATAATCATACATGTTATGTTGTGTTTTATATAAGTTTTAATCATGTATTAATTATAAAATATACTAAAAACTAATAGCCTACAAAATAATATACATGTTATCATATCTCTCACACTAGCCATAAATCACATGCTCTTATCTAATAGACAAAAAGCAAATGATCTACCAAATATATCATGCATGTTATGCCTTTTACGAGCTATAATCATCTAACATTATTAAAAATTAGAGGAACTAGTTTTGTTATGGCCCATGAAGGTCGAAAATATTTTGATTCTTTAGGATTTCTCATCATTGACTTTTGAGTTTAACGTAAAAAAAATTAAGATTAAAAGGCAAGGAGGTAGAAGAAGAAGGGTATGTAGTAGTGGGGTGAAAAAGTTAGATTTATAAAGAATTTAACACAATAAATATACATCGTAAACAAAAAAATGTCTAACTTCCTACTGTGGAGTGAATAAATTATTCATAAATAACTCTGCAATACGTCATAGATATATATTTCAAGTTCTAAAAACAGTAACTATATAGTCGCAATACGTCATAGATATATATTTCAAGTTCTAAAAACAGTAACTATATAGTCGACTAACTATCTTAGTAAAAAAAATAAGGCAGTCTATTCAAAAATCTGATTTTTTTACATATAGGAAATGATTAAGAAATCTGACTATTTTGGTATTTATAAAAACGTTTTAAACCACTTACTAAACAAAATAAGATAAGCAATGATTACATTAAACAAAATAAGATAAGCAATGATTACATTAAACAAAATAAGATAAGCAATGATTACATAAGATAAGCAATGATTACATATCACCACCTTTAAATGCTCAATAACATTAGAAAAATTTCCATATAGTAAATAAACTTGATTGCATGATTAACCATGTTGCATTAAAGACAACAAATCTATGTATAGTCCATTATTATACACATGTTGTGTATGAAATTATGGTGTATGTGAAATAATCATGCATGTTAAGTTATGTCTTACACTACCTGTAATAATATGCTATTATCTAATAGATTAAAAGCTAATAGACTACAAAATAATCATGTATATTATATTATACATTACACTAGTTATAATCACGTGCTATTTAATATACAAAAAATTAATAGCATACATAATAATTATGTATATTTTGTTATGATCTACATTAGTTTTAATCATGTCTTAGTAACTAATATACTAAAAATAATAGCCTACAAAATTATATATGTTATTATCTAATATATCAAAAACTAATCGACTATAAAATAATCATATATACTATGTATGCAGTACATATGCTATAACCATGCGCCATTGTCTAATAGACTAAAAGTTAATAGTCTACAAAATAATCATACATGTTATGTTGTGTTTTATATTAGTTTTAATCATGTATTAATTATCAAATATACTAAAAACTAATAGCCTACAAAATAATATACATGTTATGATATCTCTCGCACTAGCCATAAATCACATGCTCTTATCTAATAGACAAAAAACAAATGATCTACCAAAAATGTCATGCATGTTATGCCTTTTACCAGCTATAATCATCTAACATTATTAAGAGGAAAATTAGAGTAACTAGTTTTGTTATGGCCAATGAAGATTGAAAATATTTTGATTCTTTAGTATTTCTCATTACTGACTTTTGAGTTTTACGTAAAAAAAATAAAGATTAAAAGGCAATAAGGTAAAAGAAGAAGGGTATGTTGTAGTGGGGTGAAAAAGTTGAGATTTATAAAGAATATAACACAATAAATATATATATCCTAAACAAAAAAATGTCTCAACTTCCTACTGTCGAGTGAATTAATTATTCATAAATAACTCTGCAATACGTCATAGATACATATTTCAAGTTCTAAAAACACTAACTATATAGTTGACTAACTATCTTCGTAAAAAAAAATAAGGGAGTCTATTAAAAAATCTGATTCTTTTACATATAGGAAATGATTAAGAAATCTGACTATTTTGGTAGTTATACAAGAGTTTTCAACCACTTACTGAACAAAATAAGATAAGCATAAGATAAGCAATGATTACATATCACCACCTTTAAATGTTCAATACCGTTAGAAAATTTTTCATAGTATCTTGGTAAATTAACTTGATTGCATGATTAACCATGTTGCATTAAAGACAACAAATCTATGTATAGTCCATTATTATACACATGTTGTGTATGAAATTATGGTGTATGTGAAATAATCATACATGTTAAGTTATGTCTTACACTATCTGTAATGATATGCTATTATCTAATAGATTAAAAGCTAATAGACTACAAAATAATCATGTATATTATATTATACATTACACTAGTTATAATCACGTGCTATTTAATATACGAAAAATTAATAATATACAGTATAATTATGTATATTTTGTTATGTTCTACACTAGTTTTAATCATGTGTTAGTATCTAATATACTAAAAATAATAGTCTACAAAATTATATATGTTATTATCTAATATATTAAAAACTAATCGACTATAAAATAATCATATATACTATGTATGCAGTACATAAGCTATAACCGTGCGCCATTGTCTAATAGACTAAAAGTTAATAGTCTACAAAATAATCATACATGTTATGTTGTGTTTTATATTAGTTTTAATCATGTATTAATTATAAAATATACTAAAAACTAATAGCCTACAAAATAATATAAATGTTATGATATCTCTCGCACTAGCCATAAATCACGTGCTCTTATCTAATAGACAAAAAAGCAAATGATCTACCAAAAATATCATGCATGTTATGCCTTTTACTAATAGACAAAAAGCAAATGATCTACAAAAAAATCATGCATGTTATGCCTTTTACTAGCTATAATCATCTAAAGAAAAATTAGAGGAATTAGTTTTGTTATGGCCCATGAAGATTGAAAATATTTTGATTCTTTATGATTTCTCATCACTGCAATGTCTCAACTTCCTACTGTCTAGTGAATTAATTATTCATAAATAACTCTGCAATACGTCATAGATACATAATCTATTTTTCATAAATAACTCTGCAATACGTCATAGATACATATTCATAAATTATTGCGATAATTTGTTGTAATGTCAAATTTAATTGTAATAGTTTTCAAATTAAAAAAAAAACAACGTTGACCATCAAATAAATAAAAAGACTTGTATACTCGATGCATTGAAGTTTTGAATGGAAATGTACAAGTGGCAAAGTATTGATCCGTAAAATACAGCCCATATATATAGCCACAAAAATAATACTAACATTCTCTAAAACACATTTTTCAACATAAGATTTATATAAATTTTAACCCATTAAAAAAAATATTTATTAGAGAATGTTGTTAGCACTTTTCATAGCCTTCCCACATAAACAATCATTCTAAAGTATACTAATACTCTATTTAAAATAAAATATAAAAAAAATATTTGAAAATTGATATATCTGTTATAAATTTTATGGTGTATATTAACTTTTCAAATATACACACAATTTTGGGTGTCTGTTTTCTTTTTCTGCAGAATCTGAGTATGGAGCACATTAATTATTCTTATGATATTTGACATGCAGGTAATTTGATATACTTTTATTTTTAAGTACTAAAAAATAAATTTCAGAAATCAAAGTTTCACAAACCCATTTGGGATTGTATCTAGATATCAAATAACAAATTTAATTACACTTTTAACTGTAGTACTTTGTACATCACAACATGTGAAAGAATTAGTTTAATTAATTTTCTATGAAAAAAAAACAGAACTATACCTATATATTATAAATAAAATAAAATAAAATAAAAGTTTGATTAATTAAATTTGCTCACTCTTGCTTATGAGCTCTAAAATAGCATTTGCTTTCCTCTGTGCTCTATTTGTTCCACTTTGTTTAATCTCAATTAAATGTTCATAAACTCCAAACTGAAGTGCTGCCAATGTAAAAGATGAATTGCTTAAACACAACTCAAGAAGAACAGAAGCTGCACATTCCTTGTTCTTAGGTGTCCCTTCTCTAATAAAGTCAACAAGAGTTTCAATAAATGATAGATTTCCAATCTCTTGTCTTCCTTCTGGATTCAACACAAGTAGTAACAAAATAGAAAGTGCTTCATCAATCATTCCCAAGTTCATGTCCTTTAATAATTCAAGTAAAGGTGTCACAATTCCAGCTCTTATAGCCCTATCTTTATTTGCATTATTTAATGATAAACTAAAAAGTGCTGTTGCAGCATCCTTTTTCCCTCTAACTGTTCCATTTTGTAATAAATCAACCAAAGGTGGAATCCCATTTGACATTCCTACAATCTCTTTGTTCTCATCTATCATTGATAAGCTAAATAAAGCTGCTGCTGAGTTTTCTTTAGCTACAATACTTCCATTCTCCAACACTTCTATAATGGCTGGAATAGCACCTTCTTTTGATATAAGTTTTTTGTTACCTTCATCAATTGATAAATTCAAAAGTGCTGTCACAGCATGTTCTTGTATTTTTGAATCAGGATAGGATAGAATTTGAACTAAAGGTTGTATTCCTCCATGCTCAGCAATTAGAATCCTGTTGTCTGGATTTTCTTTTGATAACATGCGGATTCTTTCGACCGCCTTTCTCTGCTCTTCTAAATTGATAGACCATAGGCTTTCAACCAAAGATGGGATTTCTTCTTTGTTGTCAATGGAACAGGTTTCTTGACATGAAGTGTAGGTTTTTGGAAGTCTGAAGTTGTTGTTCTCACACCATTCACTAATTAAGTTTTTTAAGGCACAATTTCGTGCTAATTGAAGATGTTCTAGAGGTTGTCTAGTCTTTGGGCAGGTTTTGTGATTGGATTTGAACCACTTCTCTATGCTTTCCCTTTCATATGTCTTTGATGGAAACAAAGCACACACAATGACAAGAAAAAGAAGTTTCGTCATAATCATTTATAGAAAGAGAGAAAAGAAAAAAAAGTATAAGTTTTTTTCATTAAACTCTCTCGGTCTACCAAACACTAATCATTAAAAGACAGATTTGGATTCTATGGAGTTAACAATCAATACAGTCGCTACAATTAGCGTTGGATGAAGATTGAACGGTTCTTATTCGAACATCACCAAGTCCAATTTAAAATACAAATTCATAATATGAACCATCCAATATTTATGCAAAGGCCAAGATCTATTAGTTATGGTGACTGCAAGAATTCTAGACTGCAGCAAACCCTGTTCGATGCCAAACTATTTGGTCCACATGAAGAAGCTTACAAACCTAGTTTAAAGGTCGAGCTCAATTCTATAGCAGGAGTGAGCTATCTATATGTCACTCTGATTGGGGACGACCAACCATCAGCTATGACCACTAAATTGAACCCAACGATGGGAACATATTAGGCAAGGATGACAACACATAACAATGGGCTGATTCGTGATGAATTGTCACACGGTCAATCCAAAGGAACCCCTAATGACCAGATACTCCTTCTATACGAGATAGGACACATGTCCTTTATCCGTACCACCCTAAATATCATTACCAATCATGGGGAGAATATCAGGTGGGAGACTTTGCACAGATCCCAAAATACTAAGCTATCTCCCAATTAGGGCATCACTGACCCTAAACAACGACAGTGGCCTAGACTTGTGTTTTAAGATGAGACCAAACCAATTTCTATATACATGACCAACATTTTTTCGGCAAATTTGTTTTTTCTCTCAACAGGTGAAAAAATGAAAATATTTTAACGAACTATGTGATGTGATTACCTGTCCACTGGCAATAATAACAGGATCTCTCATAATTTCAAGTGTTATTGGGCATAGAAACTCATGAGGGATGACCAAAGAAGTGCTCCTTCCAAGCATCTTAGGCCCCGCAGGATCATCATCATCATCAAGGACACAGTTGCTTTCTTCCATACCTGCAATCCTTTTGAATTTGTTAAGAAGATCAATTATTCTCTGTGTACTCTCAGCTTGTTGTCCTTTTCTTTCTCTAACAAGGTTCCCAACAGCTACTGTTTCTACCTCAAGATCCTCAACACTGTGAAGCTCCAACTTTTTTGCAAGCCTTTCAACAATAGCACTATCAACATTACGATCATCTTCATCAGAGAACACCACCATCATATCCATTGCTAGCTCTATGTCTTGTGTATCTGTCCTTCTCCTTGCCCTCCTGAGTTGCACGTGCATTAGCTCAAGCTGAATTAAACCAACGTTTATAAGAAGATTATATCTCAATATGCATGCATATCATATCATTGAAAGAGTAGCAACATAGTAAACACAAATCTTCTTGATTTTAGTATGAATTATGCCAGAATTCATAAGAACAAATTAATCCTCACCAACAAGTGAATACCACAATTAACAATTTTGACTGGGAAATACTAACAATTGAGTTAATGTTTAAGATTTGCAGTGAGTTTGGTCAAATCATGGTGAACCACGGTATTTGGTCAAACCCGTCATGATTTCAAATTTGCATTACATTACATTTATTAAAAAAACAGAGCTATTAAGCATTAATTGGTTTGTATGAACTTAATTTTTTAGTCATTACCAAGCGAATCATCATAGTTTTTTATTAAACAAAATTAAATAAAAAATTATCTACACATGCACTTAAATTTAAATATATGGTTAATAAACTCTAGTTAATGTTGAATCGATTTAGGCATCCAAATTTGAACTTTGCTTAAAACATTTTGTTAGATTTTACATCTCTTAACTTGAACTCTACGTTACTGGAATCAATTTCCTCCGAGAATCGGATTCGGATGGTTGAGGAAAAAAAAAACACACACACACACATTTAATTAAATTATTTGAATATAAATTTGCAATTTAGAAATACCTGTTCCTTTACTTCATCAGAGATTCCTAACTCATCGCAAGGCACACGATCAAAAGCTTGGCTTAATTTTTTATAAACCTTCTGAAATTTTATCATAACCGCCTCGCCCTCCAATGCCTGAAACTCAAAAATAAAATGAAAACATAAAAACCCTATTTCTTCAAAACAAAAATGATTATTTTTTGCACACCCATTAAGAAATAAGAAGAGAGAGATCATAAATATGATAAGCTATTAATTATATAACAAGGAAAATAAAAAGCATAAAAAAATAGAACATTTGGGAAAATGAACAAAAAACGACGACGTTAAAATGTGTTTACAAGGTGAATCTTGCTTCCTTGGCTACACAATTTCAACAAGTCCTTAGCGAAGAAAAGCGAATCCCTAAGTTTGATCAACCAAACGACGCCGTTTTGAGGAACAGGTTGTTGTAGGTCACGAAGTTCTTCCATAAGAGGCAACATGTGTTTGAAACGACGAGCGAGGTTATGTGATTCCTTCCTCCGTGTCCTTCTGTACTCTCCGAATTGAACCACCGATTCCATGATTCGTTGGATCTCATCCACCACAACAACCGCGTCGATTTCTTCTTCTTTTTCTTTCTCCTCGGGGTGAGTTGACTCGTCCGACTCGTTCGGTTCGCTTTCTGCATTTTCCTCCCTCCCTTCCATCGACATCATGCACCATGCATATCGTTACGTACATATTGTTTTTGTTATCGAAATTCACTACAACTATAATAACTAACTATTTCTTCTTTTTGTTTATTTGTTTTATTTTTTTAAATAAATAAATAAATATTGCTATATGGTTATGAGGCCTTGTTATTATTCTATATCGACCCAATAAAATCGAAGGTTACTTTCCACACCCCCTTTTTCTAATGCAGCTCTTTCCTTTTTCTAAATTTGTCTCATCATATTGAATCCGTTCATTTTTCGAAAGTTAAAATTTACTAGTGTGGAATTATTGCAAAAAGGTGTAACTAGAGACATACATCAACAAAGGTGTGTATTGTGTTTGGAGGAAGTAGAAATTCATGAACACTTGGCTTGGATGACAGCCTTCGAAATGGCACTTGGACTTCAGGGGAAATTTTTGTCTTTCAAATATTTACTGAAGGGCTAAGAAACTATTCCATCTAGTTTGGTTAACAACTGCTTAGTGTATTTGGTGTCCATGTTGTGAATAGTTGAGACTTCAAAATTTGTTTTGGTCTTAGGGAAGGATGATATTAAAATTTGGTTTGTTCACTTTGGGGAATTCGATCTATAATAAGATTATAAGGAATTTATTTCATTGTTGTTGTCTTTTACGTGTCAGTTTAATATTGATGTTTAATATTGATTCTTTTTTCTCAATAGTATTTTTATTAGAACTAGCACAATATGTGTGGTACGTGGTTTATATATTTATATTTAATTAAGTATTTTTTATAATAAATAAAATAAAATAAATGAAGTTAATTACCGATAATTATCAAATTAATATATTAGTTGTACTTAAAGTTATTAACATGACAATAAAATAATTTATGATGTGGTTGTGGTTGTGAGAGTTAAAATTTCATGAAGATTTATTAGTGATAATATTGTGGTTGCTAGCATCAAATAATATTGATTTGTAAAAAACAATTTGTCAAGACAATGGACCTGCAAGTTACAATAAAACCAACGTAATAATAGAATTTGAATGCTATTGATAAAGACATACAATAATAAATCATAATTTACAAAAATATGTTTTACATGTAAAGAAATCTACCGTCAAAATATCATCCATACATTATCAATCGTTGTAGGTTGGATATTAATGTTAAATTAGTAATGTATCATCACTTTTGTAATGTTAAAAGACAACTGCATTTGTTGTATTTTTTCACGTCAAGGGTCATAATCTGCACCAAAAGTCGTGTAACATAATCTGCATGTTAATTAATATGATCTTATGAGTAATTTCAACATAAGATAACAGAATGTGAGAAATAGAGTTAACAACATACTTTAACTTTTAATGGTTCAACTACATTCTCTATAGTATATTCTTTCTATGACATGTTCAATATTAGTTGACGATCCATCTCAACAAAATAATAATGATTGAAAATTGTCTTTCTATTACAAAAATCGACAAAAAAAAATTCTAAATTACTAATTGTATTGTTTACTATAAAACTAAGCACATTACCTTTTAACTAATTGAAAAGTTGATTAAGTGAGTGATGGTCTAAATTTATAGGTTATGTTGATCATATAGATGCTTTCAATGTCTATAGTTGTATTTTTTTTTTTTAAGTCTGCATATGGAATAATTAACGAAAATAATATACTTAAAAATCAAAGAGATTGAAAAAACTCTTTGTATACAACATTGTTTGTTGTATATAATGTCTGCTTATATTTGTCATATATTAAGATCTTCAACTCATTCTTGCTTTTAACTCTTGAAATAGCTACATATAACTGACCATTACTAAAGACTGACTTTGGCATGTATATCCCAATGTAGTCCAATGATTGTCCTTGTGATTTGTTGATTGTCATACCATAGGAAACAACTATGGGAAATTGTCTCCTAATTAGCTTGAAAGGTCAAGGTGATTGAGAAGGTGACATAGACATTTGTGGGATATATATCAAGTTCTCAATATTTTTTCCAAAAATTATCTTTATTTCGAGCACATGATTTGCAAGCCTTGTAACAATAAGTCTTGTTCCATTACACAAACCTTCAGATTGATCAAGATTTCACAAAAGCATGATTGGAGTTCCAACTTTTAGTTTTATTTTGTGGTCTGGAAGGTCTGAGGTAGTTAATGTGCTAAAAAATTCAGGTGTAAGGATATCAAAAGATTTATTTCCATGGCTTTCTGAACGATCAATAGAATCTGAACTTAAATACTCATTTTCTTCTCCTATAATTAGTGCAATAAAGGTTTAATAATAATAATAACAATAACAATAATAATAATAATAATATATTATTATTATTTATTATTTATAAAGTATGAAAGTTTGAGTTATTTTATAGTCTAATTGTGTAACTTATATGTTATTATGCAACAAAAACAAAAAAATACTATTATTTAAGATAGTAATCAATTAGCTCTTTAGTCATATATAATTTTTTAAATATAGAGATATATAGATAATCACTAAGTTTATATTTTTTCAATAGACAATATATCAACATTTTCCATATTATTGTTCCTAAAGATCACTACAAGAAATCCCTTCATTTATGACCAACTTTACAAATATTTTGTGGCAAAAAAAACTCTCACAAATGCAAAAATTCAAATTGGTCTTTATTTGTGGCTGAAAAAACCCTCACAAAAGACTTAAAATTTAGCTAGATTTTGTGGCTGCCTAAGCCCTCACAAAATCACAACGTTGTTATTGTGTTTACTTCGAAGAGTTCTCAGTCCTGTGAAAGCTTCAAGTTAGACACTATCCAACATCAAGTTAGTATATATTTTATACATTTTAAATATAGATTAGTAAAATATGTGATATTATAAATATATTTATATTATTTTTAAAATATAGATTAGTAAAATATGTGTTATTATAGATTTATTTAAAAATAAATAAAAAATTTATTTTTTACATAATATTTGATAAATACAAATTTAAATATAACTATTTTTTAATAAAACATTATTAAAATTGATGATATTAATATTTGTTGTTAGTTATTAAAAAAAGTTAAGTAGTTGAGTTCGTACAAAAAATTTATATACTTTAATAGTCTCTATTTTTGTTTATATATAAGGAGTTATTTTATGAAAAAATTCATTAAACATCGTTTAAAATTTTATTTTTATATATATAATTATAGTCTTGATAAAAATTTATTATATTGTTTGCAAATGCTCCCCTAATTGACATATAAAGTATGTCAAAATTTATATATAATACTTTTGAAAAATAAAGCAATTAATATATAATACATCGATATATATATATATATGGTTGAAGACATTCTCAATTTTGCGAGAGTGCAGAAAATTGTCGAAGAAGAAGGAGATGAGATGTTCATATTATTTATGTCGATGTAGATAGTTTATGAGTGAAGATGAAATAAGAATGCATTTATATCGTTGAGTAATATTCCAGCAAATAATGGTGGAGGGAGTGGAGCTGATCAGAGGAATTATTATGATGATGGATGTATTTGAATGATTTCATAATTTTATTTTTTGTTTGTATGAACACATTAAATCTTGTCCTATTTAATTATGTATGGTGTGTTTAATTTTTGGATTGTAAGACATAATTTATTAATTTTGGAATATTTTATTTGGTTTGGTAGTAATTACTTTAATAAATATTAATATTATATTTTTATACATAATAGTTATTTTAATTTTTAAATTTAATTTAAATTTAATTTAAATTTAAATTAAATTAAATTTAAATTTAAATTAAATTAAATTTAAATATTATATTTTAAATTTAATTTAAATTTTAATTAAATTGTAATATTATATTTTAAATTTAAATTTTTAATTTATATTGATATTAGTTTATTATATATAATATATTTAATTTAAATGTAATTTAATTTAAATTTAAATATTATATTTTAAATTTAATTTAAATTTGAATTAAATTATAATAATATATTTTAAATTTATATTGATATTAATTTATTATATATAATATCATTTTTTAATATTAATTTCAAATTTAATAAAATTAAGTTTTTAATAACGTGAAAATTTTGTGGTGGCCTAAACTCTCACAAAATATTTATTTTTTTAATCTGGTTCATCATTTTTTGTAGCCTAAACCCTCACGAAGGGAGACATTTGTGGCGGCCTAGGCCCCACAAAAGCCTAATTTTAAATTTTAGCTTTATCTTTGTGGCGGCCTAAGCTCTCACAAAATGAGGCATTTGTGGCAGCCTAAACCCTCACAAAAGGAGGACTTTGTGACGGCCTTTGCCCTCACAAATGACAACGAATATTTTACATTTTGTGGCCGTATTAGCCGTCATAAAGGTTTGTGATCACCTTATTTGTAGTTGCCTAAGGCTGCCACAAATGTATCTTTTGTGGCTGCTTCCCCTCCTTTGTGAGAGCTTTTGGCCATCACAAAGTCAATGAATTCTTGTATTGGATGTTAATCAATTAAACATTCATCCTATAATAATAACATTGAACCAAAAAGTATATTTGTGTTTAATGTTTACAACAATATATGATTTGAGAATATATATATATATATATATCCCATGTTCAGACTTCATGAGACGAAAACATAATTAGACCTTAGGATTACAACATACAATAATAGTTTTTAGCATAATTGATGTCATCGTCTACTTTGTAGCATATAATTTCATTGTAGTTCCTATTCACATTTGATTTTCTTGAGTAGGTTTGATGATGATAGTTGGCCACTTGCAATTGCATTGTTACCTCCATTATCTTGTTCGTCGTCAGTTGGAGGTTTTTTAAACGGTGTAGCTGACTGAACATTTTCAATATTATCTATATTATCTTTTATGATTTCCTATATACCATTATTTTTTTTTTCATGATGGAGGTTAATTTTTTTTTTTCATGTTAAATCTAAAATTTTATTTATATCATGATAAATAATATTATATGTTTTAATCTTACTAAAGACTACATTGACAATGTTAAACCAATTTAGGAACAATATATATTTTCCAATTCCAATTAGAAACAACACTCATTGAAATCGAACGAAAGAGAAGTTTAGTTGCAATTATAGGAAACAACACTCATAGAAGGAAGAACTGAAAATTAGAATAGATTTGAAGGAGGAAGTGACAAACTTTGATCAAACTTGTATCATATATTGTAGCAACCCCTTCTTTATGTTTTATGTTGTTCTATTTGCGATTTTCTTCTTATTGAATTTCTCTGATTTTTTTCTCCATGAATTTGTTTGATTTTCTTCTCTATGAATTTGTTTGATTTGCACAAATGTTGGAGTGTTGCAGTGTGTAAACCATAAATATTTTAAAATGACAAAAGTTTAAAGAAGTTGGGTTATGTGCAAAGAGCTAGAGTAGTATGTATTGTAGATTTATTATAACGACTTTCATTTAAGCTGATTTTTAGTACATATTTTTTATTAAAAAAAATCCACAAATATCAAATAAGGAATATTTATATTAAATAATAAATGAATAAAAATCAATTATTAGTGCAATAATAACATCTTTTTTTTATTTTCTGCGAATTTATTACATGTTTGTTTTCAAAATTAAATACTATTCACAATCAACAACATTTGCATTGGATCAAAGAAACTTAAACCGACCACAAAGATTTTGAATTATACATTATTTTCACAATTAATAGCATAGTACTACATTACATTTAAATGTATTGTAATGCATTCTTATGAAAATTAGTACATATTTCTAGAAGACACCAGTTAAACCTACATA
>JBBPBT010000151.1:11737408-11752709 GCA_037974875.1 Cicer bijugum | reverse complement strand
TATTTTATAATTATAGTATAAAAATAATAATTAAAAATGTCTGGGGGACCATGACTACTATAAGTCCCTGGCTACAATCATGAAAATATATATTATATTGTGCGATGATTTTCTTTCTGTATATTATGGTCTATATGTGAGATTTTATTCAAATTAAACATTTAACTTGTTTTTTTGTTTTTTATACTACAATTGTTTTTATACAAGTATATTCTTATTGTTGAATAGAGAAATTTATTAAGAATATAAATTAGGGGTTCTCAATATCCATACACATAATATTATCAAAAAATGAAAATATGAATTTGACAAAATATACCAAAATATGCATTATGAGTTTTACATGTAAAAGATCAACACATTTATTATTTTTACGATCAATAGACACCATTTTAACTTGTTAGTTATGGAAATGAATAAAATTAAACCATAATTTTTGTAAGGACCGATTGTAGATGTCAAATGGAGGTATAACAACGATAAATTATGTCAACAACCACTTCAGAGTTAAATTCGTTAATAATTTGTTGTGAGTTCAATTGAATAGTGATTTTGAAGTTAAAGACGATTGTCTAAACTTCAACCATTAAAGCGTTTAAAGAATCTAAATTCTTAAAAAAATGCTTAAAGAATTCTTAAGATATGATCAAATTAATTATTTTCTTATCATATACTTCCTCATTAAAATATTTTATTTAAATAACTATTTCTCTATCTCGTGCAACGCACGTAGGGGCTCAACTACACTAGCAACTCATTAGTTTGCTTACAATTTCTATAACTTTGAATTTGTTGTAATGGATTTTGATTATTGATTGCATTTACAATAATCTTCTTTTGTTTATAAGAAAAAATGAATTTCTCTCTTGGTCTCAAATTAAATATAATATATAATTTATATATATTGTGAGTGTCAAGAGATATTTCATCAACTATAATGGTTAACTTATTAAAAATATTTGATTTTTACTAAAATAATCTTTAAAGTCATCTTTAATTATAAATAGTTGCGATGTGCAGGTAATATAAATAAATAAAAACAAATCTTATAATCTTAGTATATAACGATTAAATTGTGGTGAAAATTGTCTTTCATGCTTAAGGTGTTGTTACTATTTGAAGTTGCTAGGTACTTATCATATAATTTTTCTTTTCGTAAGAGTCGACAAAATTAGTTGATCCATTTGAACTCAAATTATTCAAATGACCTAATTTGATATGCAAGTAGGTTATAGTTGATTACATGAAATATTTATAAAAATATTAAAATTCCAATAATTTTTTTTTTCATAACAAATAAATTTGAAAATAAAATAAACAAAAAATAAAAAATAAAACTCATCATTCGATACCAATTCATTGAGATAACATTTAAACCCGTATTAACCAAAATTCGCTTCACCCACATGCCGTGCGAACTTAATTACACACCTAAATCAATACAAAATTTGTTGGAAATTCAATTTGTAAATTGCAAACTTCGTTTTAAATAGTTTAACAAAATAGATTAGATCTAAGTTCACTTTTACTCGAACGAAGTTCAACCCTAATACACCTTGTGCTGTTATTAGTTTATGTGAATATATATGTTCTTTTGGTTTGCTCTAAAACTAAATAATTTAAATGTTTAACAAGATTGTGATAAAATACTTTGACGCCTGAACTAATTATAGAGACAAATCACAAAATATAATTATGTCAAAAAATCACAAAATATAATATTTTATAAATAATATTTTATAAGCACTTAAGTAGTACCATGAATATTTTATTTTTGACTGATAGTATCATGAATAGTCAAATAGTCAGATTTTTGAACATATTTCCTTTTCTTTTTTTACTAAAATAGTTAGTCAAATAGTTATTGTTATTGAAGATATTGCCTTGTTTAATAGAATTTGAATATATTTATCAATGCGTATAAGGAATGCTAGTTATTTTCCAAAACATTATAATAATGACAAAAAATTATTTATGAATAATTAAATAACTTGACGGTAAGAAATCGTGACATTTTTTCTTTAAGAACGTGTCATTTAAAACACAACTTTTGTAATGTTTATCAATAGTAAGTTGAGTCAAAAAAATAAAAAAATCAAAAGTTAAGTACATATCTTCTTCAATAATTATCATATAACTAGCTTGAAAAAAGGACTTATAGTAATTATCTTTTGACATTAGACTATATAAATACTAATATGGTTAATTTTGAATATCTTAGGATATTTATTTATGTTTTAAATGCTTTAAAAAACCCTCTCAAAATCTCATAACTTCACAAATTTTCACCACAGTAGCTACCCTTCTTCTCTCTACCTCCTTGGCCTTTTAATTTTTATTTTTTTTATTTTTTTATTTGAAAACTCAAAAGCCATTAAATTGAAACCAATATACATCATATCTATGATGAAAAATCCTAAAGAATCAAAATACTTTCAATCTTTTCAATCTCCATGGGCCATAACAAAACTAGTTCCTTTGATTTTCTTCTTAATCCTTACGTCCTACCTCTTCTACACCCTTGTTTTCCTTATTTTTAATAATTCACATGAATGTGACAAAAAGTCTTACACAATTTCTCCAATTAAAAACTTAGTTGAACAAACACCAAAATTAACCTTTGAAGAAAAAACCAACATTTCTCACATAGTGTTTGGAATAGGAGCATCATCTAAATTATGGACCCATAGAAAAGAATACATTAAATTATGGTGGAGGAATAATGAAACAAGGGGAAATGTATGGTTAGACAAAGAAGTGAAAATTGAGCCTGGTGAAGAAAATCTTATTCCAACATTGAAGATATCAAGTGACATATCAAAATTCAAATACGAAAACACACATGGGGACAGGTCAGGGATTAGAATATCTAGGATTGTGTCGGAGACCCTGAGACTTGGGATGGAAAATGTGAGGTGGTTTGTTATGGGAGATGATGACACATTTTTTGTTGTTGATAATTTAGTGAAGGTGTTGCAAAAATATGATCATAATCAATTTTATTATATAGGGGCAGTTTCGGAAAGTCACTATCAAAATATTTATTTTTCTTATAATATGGCTTATGGTGGTGGTGGATTTGCTATTAGTTACCCTTTGGCTGTTGAATTGGAGAAGATGCAAGATAGGTGTATTCAAAGGTATCCTATGTTGTATGGTTCAGATGATAGGATTCAAGCTTGTATGGCTGAGCTTGGTGTTCCTCTCACCCTAGAAAAAGGCTTTCATCAGGTTAGTACTTTGTCAATTTAAATGTTTAATGTATGTTCATATTAAAATTGAGGTTTGGAAAAATTACATTAACATCTTGATTTTATTAAAACTATTATCTGTAGACTATAGTTTACATAAAAATTATAGTGATTTACCGTACAAAATCAAAATTAAGGTAAATTTAAATTTACACTTAAAATTATGGAATTCGATTTGGTCAACTAATGGAAGAAATTAAGGTCAATGCTATAAGGTGCATTTTGGATTATTCATATAGTTGGTTTAAAATTTAAAATAATTCATAGGCATGCATATGGTTGACTCTCTCTAATGTCACCTCTATATCCAACTATCCGAAAACCTTATTCTGAAAGTTTTTGTTGACTTGGTGTTTCCTTTATTTTATTTTTTATTATTTATATTCTTGTATTTTGTATTTAAAATCAATTTAATTTTTGGAATATTTTAGACATGCATAGCATCCACTTTATTAATACTCTTGTGAGGTGTCATATTATGATAGTTGAGTCAACCCTACCCCACTCGTGAAAATTAATGATTCTTTTTTAAGTATAAAATAATATGGTATGATTTTGTTTTGAAAACGTAAAGTAGAATATATTTTATTTTATTTTTTACTATTTTTGTATGGATCTAATTTAATTATTGAATTATATTCAAAATTTTGTTATAGATCAAATTAATTTAAATTTTTTATTGTATTTATAGGTGTATTTTAAATATTGAATGATATATTGTAATAATTTTTTATTTTTTATTTTTGAAATATTTAAATATTTAACTTTTTTTTTTAAAATAATTTTTTTTTGTTATAACATGGGAATTTACACACAATCCAATTATATTCACTTATAATCAAATGGATTTAATTCGAAATTAATATAAATATCATAAATTTAAAATTCAATTCAACTCAAATAAAATCGATTAGTTTAAATATTATAATTGAGCCACAAACAAGTTAGTGTAGACCCTAGCTACATTATTTTGGCACCATTATAAATTGAGAAACAACTGAATAAACTAATTAAATATAGACATTTCTCAATTTGGTGTTGAAATATAACCAAATAATTGAAATTGATTTTTTTTTCTTTTCAAGTTTATGATTATTTTTCTTCTTTTGTTTTCAGTTTGATGTTTATGGCAATGTGTTTGGACTCCTAGCAGCCCATCCAGTTAAACCACTAGTGACCCTACATCACTTGGACCTAATTGAGCCTATATTTCCAAATATGAGTCAGGTACAGGCCTTACAGAAATTCGAAGACCCAATAATAATGGACTCATATGGGCTTATGCAACAATCCATTTGCTATGACAAAAACAATGAATGGACCGTATCCGTTTCTTGGGGCTATGCAGTTCAAATATTTCGAGGCATTTTATCGGCCCGAGATATGGAAATGCCCACGAGAACTTTCGTGAATTGGTATCGTCGAGCTAATTATAAAGGATATCCATTCAACACACGCGCTGTTAGCCGCAACGATTGTCAAAAACCCTTTATTTTCCATTTGTCTAATTCAACCTATGATCCTATCACTAATGAAACCGTGACAAGGTATAGTAACGTCCAACCTAAACCTAATTCCAAATGCAAGTGGAGAATGGACGATCCTGCTGACATTCAAATGGTGACAGTTTACAAAAAACCTGACCCATATTTGTGGGATAAGGTAACTTTATTTTATTTAACACTAAAAATATATATTTTTTATATAATTTTAAAGTTTGGATAAAAATAAAGATAATAAATACACTTTCTTCTCATTTTGTAGGAAGAATATAAAACACATTAAAATACTATGCGGTTTGAAATCATATTAGATAAGATTATTTAGTTATTTCATTTAATTTCCAGCATTATAGTGAATTGTCGTTATTTTGTCATCTTCATTGTTAAATTAAATTTGCATTAAATTGGTGTACATTTAAAAATGCTAACATTTTAAATTTTATAATATAATATAACTTGAACTTTGGTTTTATTTATTTATTTGTTTGTTTCAAAAGTTAATTAGTGTACTTTTACTTTGATTTTATGAAATGAGTTGATGACATTAATTGGATTTTTGGTTTGTTTTGAAGCAGTCTCCAAGAAGAAATTGTTGCAGGGTTCAATCAAAAAAAGAGGATGGAACTCTGGTGATAGACGTAGGGAAATGTAGAGAACATGAAGTTGTTGAGTTGTAGTTAAGTTCATTCGTTCGCAAGGATAAATCTTTTTTGTTTTAGACTTGAGGTGCCATAAAAATGTACTAACAATTTAAGAATTTAATTTTAATATACTCTAAATTTAAAAAGTTTTGTAGCATCAATTGTTAGTGTTTTGACATTGATGCTTGTAGTGCAAATAAACTAGGATGAATTAGAGTGAATGAAATGGACTTTTTATTTATTGAAATGACTATGCTATTTATACGTGGTTTTGATCACATTCGTTATAACTAATTTCTAACAAAATAACTAACTAATCAAGTGGTTATTTAGTTAAGTGATTATATACAACAATATTTAACTTGGATTACAAAATTTTCTAATACCAATAATGTTTTTGGTTTATTATAATGAATCTAGTTTTACCATAACATTCTTAGTTTATAATATTTTTCATTAATTTAAGTATCTAAGTGATTTTACACTTAACAATCTTCTTAACTCTTTAAATCTAGTTGTCCTCAGAGCCTTGATCGTGATATCAACTAGCTAACTAGCTGAACTTCAGTTTGACAATAGATGAGTTTTAATTTGCACATTTCAACTTGATCTTTTAAGAAGTGAAACCTTGTCTCAATGTGTTTGCTCCTTCCATGAGACACATGATTCTTTGTCAAATTTATTGTTGAGATGTTGTCAATCATCAATGAAATTGGTTTGTATACATCAAACTTTAACTTTGTTGTCAATGATTCCAACCATAATGTTTGGTAAGCTGCATAATTGTCAACCATGTATTCTGTCTCGCACGAAGAAAATGTTATCATTAGCTGCATCTTGGAGCTCTATACTATTGGAGATTTCATGAACTTGAACACAACCGGAAATGCTTGTTCTATCATTTTTTATCTCCACACCAATATGAATTTGAATACCCAACCAAGTCTCCCTTTTCTTGCTTTAAATATGTTGCAGACAAAATTCCATGCTTCAATGTGCCTTGAGCATATCTCATGATTCTCTTAATTGCCAACAGTGAGAATGCTTGAGTTTTTCCATGAATCTGCTTACCATGCTCATACTATAGCAAATATCATGTCTTGTATTGCACAAGTATCTTAGGGAATCCACAACATGCTTGAACAGGGTCGAATCAACCTATTATTCTTCAATTTATGTTATCAGCTTTGCATTGATTTCCATTGGAATGACAATAGGGTTGTAGTCAGTCATATTGAACCTTTTTAAGATCTCTCCTGCATACTGCTTGTAATGCATCAACAACACTTCTTCCGTCTCAATAAACTCCATGCCCAGAAAATAGCTCAGTTTGTCCAAATCTGTCATTTCAAATCCATCTTTCATGATTTCTTTGAATTCTCCAATTGCCTTGTTGTTACCGTCAATTACCAACAAGTCATCAACATATAGGCACAGTAGGATCATTGTAGACCTTTCATTCAGTGTGTAATGTCTCACATAAACTCCATATTCCACTGTGCACTTGATGAAGCCAATGTCAATTAGAAATTAGTCAATTCTTTTGTTCCAAGCTCTTGGTGTTTCCTTCAACCCATAGAGAGTTTTCCTTAATCTAAACACCTTATCCTCCTTCCCCTTAATCACAAACCTAGGTGGCTAAGATACATATACTTCTTCTTCCAGCAATCCATTAAAAAATGCTAATGTAACATCCTAGGTAGTCAATAGCGCCAGTTCGCAGCGGGATCGCGCCAGAGCGGCACCAAGCAAAGACGGTTGTGGATTTGAAAACCCTAAAAAATGTGAAAAAAATCTGGACCTTTTTTTCTTGAAAAACCAATTTTACCCCTAAATTTTAAAATGTTTTAGGGGTAATTTTGGTAATACGCCCTTCAGATTTTAGAGATCCACTTTCTCATCGTTCTCATCTCATCATTCGTTCTTTGCTTTGTTATCTTCACTGCGTCTCATCGTTTTCATCGTTCTTCTCCTCAGGTTCATTCCTTTTCTTTTCACCGTCCTTTCTTCTCTTTTGTTACTTCTTCGTCTCCTCTGTTACTTTTTTTTTTTATTTCTTTTAATTTTTTTTTTACTTTTTCTTCAGTTCTTTTTTACTTAATTCTTTTTTCATTCTATTTTTTTGTTCTTTTTTCATTGTTTTTACTACTTTTTAATTTAATTTAATTCTATTTTTGTTAATTTAATTTACTTCTATTTTTTGTTTTTCTTAATTTGTTTATGTTTTTCTTAATTTAATTCTTTTTACTTCTTTTTTCATTATGTTAATTTATTTTAATTTAATTTGTTTATGTTAATTTAATTTATTTTTATTTTTGTTTCTATTTTTGTTAATTTAATTTACTTCTGTTTTTTTTGTTTTTGTTTTTGTTAATTTAATTTAATTTAATTTAATTTAATTTAATTTAATTTAATTTAATTTAATTTAATTTAATTTAATTTAATTCAATTTAATTTAATTTAATTTAATTTAATTTAATTCTATTTTTTGTTTTTGTTTTTGTTAATTTAATTTACTTCTCTTTGTTTTTTTCTACTTCCTTTCTTTCTCTGTCTGTTCTGCAAACAACCATGACAACATCATCTGCAACCTCACAATCTGGAATGTTTAAATCAACCGGTGATAATATTGACCTAGCATGACAATTTAATAGTGTAAAAGACAAGAATAATAGGAGGATGGTGACATGTGATTTTTGTCAAGTTGAAACTAGTGGAGGAATTACTAGAGCAAGACAACATCAATTAGGAATAAAGGGAGACGTAAAAAGCTGTAGAAAAATACCATCAGATTTTAAGCTATTGTTGGAGACAGATTATGATGAGAAACAACCACTAAAAGATGGAATACTAAATGAGATGGAAGTTCAAATTGATGATGATGTAGTTGAAATAAGGAGAATTCGAAGTGGAAAAAGGGCATTTGAACACAAATTGGGGAAAGACAAGAGACAAATAAGCATAAATGATACTTGTGACAAATAAGCAAGAGCAAGAACAGTACAATACATTGCTCATTTTTTTTACACAAACGAAATTGCTTTCAATGTTGCAAGATCAAAAAGCTTCAAGTTGATGTTGGAAGCAGTTGGAAACTACAGTCTTCATTTGAAACCTCTAAGCTATCATGAGTTGAGAGTTCCAATCCTTGAAAAAGAGTTGGAATATACAAAGGCTTTGTTGAATGGTCATCAATTACATCGCACAAAATACGGAGGCTTAATTATGTCAGATGGTTGGACGAATAGAAAGAATAGGACTTTGATAAATTTCTTGGTGAATTCCACAACAGGAACAATGTTTGTGAAGAGTATTGATGCTTCTGCCTACTTGAAGATTGGAATTAAGATATAAGTTATTGGACATTTTTGTTGAGGAGATTTGTGAGCAAAATATTGTGCAGATGATTATTGACAATGGAAGTAATTATGTATTGGTCGGTAAACTGCTAACTGCCAAGAGACCACACTTGTTTTGGACTCCGTGTGCTGCACATTGCCTAGACCTGATGTTAGAAGATATTGGAAACGTTGCTAATGTTAAAATGGTTATTCAAAAAGGGATTAGTCTCGTCGGCTTCATTTATAACCATACATTGGCGTTGAACATAATGAGGAAGAACACTAACAATGTTGAATTGGTTAGACATGGAGTCACAAGGTTTGCTACCACATTTGTTACTTTGCAAATATTGCATAAACAAAAAACCAACCTTAGAAAGATGTTCACTTTAAAAGAATGGTTGAAGTCCAACGAAGCTAACAATCCTAAGGGAAAGAAGGCAACTTGTACTGTACTTTTGACATCATTTTGGAATGATATCATCTACACTATTAAGGTTATGGGACCTCTTATACAAGTGTTAAGACTTGTTGATAATGAGAAAAAACCTACAATGGGATATATATATATATATATATATATATATATATATATATATATATATATATATGTGTGTGTGTGTGTGTGTGTGTGTGTGTGCGTGTGTGTGTGTGTAACAATGATCAAGGCCAAGGAGGATATTCGAAAAGCATTCAATGAACAAGCAAGCAAGTACATAGATGTATTTGCAATCATTGATGAAAGGTGGAAATGTCAACTTCATCATCCATTGCATGTTGCAGACTACTACCTAAATTCGAAGTGTTTTTATAGCAAACCAGAAATTGAGAATGATCTTATATTGGTGGGAGGTCTTCACTTATGCATCGAAAAACTTAGTGAAAGTCATCAAATGAGTGACATGACTACAACACAATTTTCGAAATATAAGATTGCTAATGGTCTCGTTGGATTGGGTGGAGCAATAAAACAAAGGGCAACATTAGCAATCGATAATTAGAAGTTCATTTATTTTCTTCTTAAAACTTTTAGCACACAAAAACTTGTATAAAATGAAAATGATTGTTTCATTGCAGCTGAGTAGTGGAAGACTTATGGAGCACAAACTCCACTTTTGCAATTATTGGCCATTAAAGTGTTGAGTTTGACACATAGTTCTTCAGGATGCGAGCGTAATTGGAGTATTTTTTAGCATGTAAGTTAATACTTAATACTTGTTATTAAATTATAGAGTATTCTACTATGTAGGTTCATATTAATTTAGTAAACTAACATTTTAAATTATAATACTTAGATTCATTCCAAGTAGAGAAGTAGACTTGAGCATAAGAGGTTGGAAGACTTGGTTTTCGTTAAGTATAATCAGGCTTTGAAAGAGAGATATGATTGTCGTGATGTGATTGATCCAATTGTCTTGAATGAAGATGATGATTGTATCAATGATTTTGAAGTGGGAGACTTGGGGAAATATGGTGAACCTGTTGAAGAATTAGTTTATGATGGTGATAATCTAATTTGGACTAATGTTGCCAATGCAAGTGGGGCTAATGAGCCGGTGGTCTACATTAGGTAGGCAACAAAATAAAAGGCAGCTGCAAGTGCATCTAGGGCAATAGCACAAGAAGCAATATCAAAAGAAGTGGTGGTAGAAAAAGATGTTGAAGAAATTGAACCAATTTATGTTGAAGCTGATGAGGATGAGAAGGAGGAGAACGAAGAATATATTGAAGTTGATGGGGAAGAGGAGGAAGAAGAAGAGGAAGAAGACTATGTTGAAGATGATGATCATTTTTTATTCCTATAACATGCATTTTAGTTTTAATATTTTGTCAATTTTATTACTCTACTATGTTGAAGAACATGATGATATTTGGTATCTAAATCGACATTTTTATTAAGACTATTTGGTATCTAAATTTATGTTTTGATTAAGACTATGAGTTTGAGATATTGTTTAATTATGCATGTTTATATACTATTATTCATGTAGAGGTCATCTCGGTATCTCGTAACCCGCTATCTCATTATCCCAGTTTTCAGGGTTGGCTGCGACGCACCGCTATATGGGATTAACTACCTAGGCGACATCAAGTTGACACATCATACAACCTCTAGAACATGCCAATGTAGTTACAGGTTTGATTGTTTCAATTCTGACCACTAGAGCAAAAAATTTAGGATAATTTATGTATGCCCTTTGCAAGAATCCATTGGCAACCAATCTAGTTTGTACTTAGCAATTATTCCATCTAGATTCAACTTCAATTTGTAGACCCACTTTACTCCAATCTTCTTTTGTTTTGGAGGTAAGTAAGTCAAGTACCAAGTCTGGTTCTTCTCAATTGCACTAATATCTTCTGTCATTGCTTTCTTCCAGGGTCATTTCTTCAAGGCTTATCCAATATTCAAAGATTATGTATATACAAATAAGACAAAATGAACCAGATCTCCATTTTTGTCAACTTCATTGTTATTGTAAATTTCAAATTCTTTTAAATGGGTTGGTAGTTGTCTTGCCCTCTAAGGTATGCTTGACTCTACTATTTCTTCATTGTTGTTTACACTGGTATGATGATCCTCTTACACTTATAAGGGAATTTGTGTAGGCTAGCTTGAGATGTTGGTTTCTTGTTCTCAGTCCTAGTGTTGGCTTCTGTCTGGCTCCTGTCTTGGCTGTTGTTGCTTGTCTTTTCCAATCCCAGCTTTCTTGCTCAATGATCTTGACATATCGGTTGACCACCACCTTGCCTTTGACATGATCATAGAGCTTGTATGCACCAATTGGATGGTATCCTACAAGTATCATTGCTTCACTTTTCTCTTGCAGTTTTCTTCTCCTTTAATCTGGTACATGTTTAAAACATAGATCACTAAATATCCTTAAGTGCCCTATTGCTAATTTCCTACCACTCCAAGCCTCACATGGCAACTTCTTTGTTGGACATCTATTTAGAATATATGTAGCTATTGATGCAGCCTCTCCCTAGAATTTATTGGTAATCCCTTCTCTTTTAACATACTTCTAGTCATGTCTAAAATGATTATATTCCTTCTTTTCCACTTTGTTTTTCAACTTTCACTTTGAAATTCTTGAACATTTCAAATGCTTAACCTTTGGTCTTTATTAGATAAACCCAAAATATTCTACTAAATTCATCAACAAATTTTATGAAATACTTATTACCTCCTAATGATGGCACCTCAAATGGTTCACATATGCCACTTTGAACCACTTCAAAAACGTTGCTCTTACTTGCACTTGTGATTTGAAGGTTTTTCTTGATTGTTTTCCTGCCATACACACTTCACACACCTTATCAGGAATATCAATCATAGTAATTCCTCTAACCATTTCTTTTACACCTAGTTGTTGCAAGCTTCTAAAGTTGAGATGACCAAATCTTGAATGTCAAAGCCAATTTTCATCAATTGAGCTCACCGTATATAGACTTTGAATGTCTGCAGCCTCTACACTAATTACAATGGTTATGTTCTTTGAGAAAAGAGCCTTTAGTATCATCTTCTTTTGTCCATCATACATTTCTAAGGTACCTTCCTTCATAATCACATGAAATCCTTTTTGAATCAGTTGTTCTATGCTCAACAAATTGTTTTTCATTCCTAGCACATACAACACATAACATTTGTAGCATTGCAACTTATTCTTTTTCCATTTCTTTTTCTGGTCTCATTTCTAGTAGGCTTGTACTACCAATGCCCGATCTCCAAATTTAACCCCACTTTTTTCATCTATTCTCAATTCATGTGCTTCTAAAGTGGCCTACAATTATTTAAGACTCAATTTGGAAATGTCTTTAGACTCTTATATGACACATACAATGTAGTCAAACTTGATATGCAAAGATCTCAATATTTTTTCACATAGTTTTTATTTAATAAGCGTATCCCCACAACCAACCATTTGATTGGTGATGCTCCTCAATCTTGAGATAAGATCATACACTTTTTCTTGCACCTCCATCAACAACAACTCGAATTGTCTTTGTAAGGTATGCAATTTCATGTTCTTGACCTTGATTCCTCGAGAATAACACTTCTCAAGAATATCTCAGGCTTCTCTTTCACTTCTTGCATCATAAATTTTTTCAAAGTTGATTGTGTGAAGACATTGATGAAGAATGAAAGTGTCCTTGCAATCTTTCTTCTTGTTTTCTTTAAAACTCGACCTATGCTCCTCTGTTGAATTGACTCTTAGCTCTTCAAAACTATTTTCTATGATTTCTAACACTTCTTGAAAGCCAAACAATGCTTGAATATGCATTCTCCATCTATCTCAATCTTTTCCATCAAAATGTGACAAATGGGATGAAAAAATCCTAATGTTTGCACTTGAACTCATCCCCATTTCACTTGTGGTTATCATTCTTTAATTTGGATCAATGAACCTTGATTTGGATATCAATTGTTAGTGTTTTAACACTGTTGCTTATAGTGCAAATAAACCAAAAAGATGAATTAAAGTGAGTGAATGGGTTTTTATTTATTGAAATGGCTATGCTATTTAAACATGGATTTGATCACATTCATTCTAACTAACTTCTAGCAGACTAACTAACTAACTGATTAAGTGGTTACTTAATTAGTTAGTGATTACACACAATCAACGTTTAACTTGAATTGCAAAACTTTCTAATACCAATAACGTTCTTGGTTTATTCTTATCAATCAAATTTTACAGAACATTATTGATTTCTAACATCACTAAGCAACTAATTATATATGTGATATGTGATTTTGAAAATGGTGATGTTTAAAGTTAATATGTTTAATAATTTCACAGTCATAATTAATTGATAGTTTGAAAAATCTTTACACTATAATTATATATAAATAGATTAAATAAATTACATTATTAATTTTATAAGATTTGATGAAATAATTATATCAATTTTAATTATTATTTTTCTAAACTTTTAATTGACGCCACACACTTGTGAATTACTTTTATTTGTTAGGGAAATTGCAACCAACCTTTCGTTGAATGAAACATAATCGATGTTACTTTGTTTAGTTGGGTGATGCAATGTATTAAATCATTTCAGTTTATTTGTCTTAGTCAACAAAAAAGCAGTTGGTTCTATTATAACTTGTAGATGAATTAGATTAGGAGATTGTCTCTCCCCTTGCCTATTCATTATGTAGTTTGAAGGGCTAATTGCTTTCATCTCTCAAGATGTAGTGCGTGAGACCTTTCACACAATTCACATTTGTAGATGTGTCTCAATTATTTCTCACTTGTTGTTTGCATATAATTCATTTTTCTTTTTTTTAGTGTTGTGGGTGTGGAAGCTAATGCTACAAATAAGAGTCTAGGTGTTTATGAATCTATATTTAGATAGCCTATAAACTATCAGAAGTCGATGGTGTTTTTGAGTCAAAATGATGACCAGGTCTAGAGGAATATATATAGTCACTTATATCCTATATGTTAGAGTTATTTTTGGTACTTGTAGGTACTTGGATTTGCCCTCTATGATTGATAGGAGCAAGAAATCTCACTTTAACTTAATCAAGCAGAAAAGTGATGATAAAGTAAGTTTTACAATCGATTTCTATTTAGTATATGTGAATTTTTCTCATTCCTCATTCTTTAAGGGATGAGATTCATATGCCTATGAATTCTTTTTGGTGGGGTTCTGGTGGGCATAATCGAAAAGGCAATAATTGGTTATCGTGAGATAAAATATCAATCAACAAATTACAAAGTGGCACGAGATTCTAAAACTTGTATTCTTTTAATTTATCACTATTTATCAAATAAGTTAGAGGATGATATCTTAACCTCTATCTCTTGTTTTGTGTATGTTCAAAGCTATGTATTTTGCGAGTTGTGAGATTATGAATGCAAATGTTGGGCCTAATCCTAATTATGTTTGGGTCAAATCATAATTATGCGTTGATGAGTATTATGAATGTCAAAGCTTTAGTTATGGTTGGTTGTCGGTGGTGCAATGGAGGTAGGGAAGATATAAGGGTATGACCACATCTTTAATGCTATCATGTGTTTGTGTGATTTGTTTGTTACATGTATGAAGCTATGAGATAAAGTTAAAGTTTATGAATAGTTTAATGATTCAGATGTTGTAAATGTTCTTTGACGCCCCTTGAAATGACAGACTATTGGAATAAAAGGTGGAATTTAAAAGTTCGTTTACATCTTTAATATAAATAAAGGTGTTGGTTATTTTTTACTATTTGTAACATAAAGGGATCAAATAAAAATAAATAATTTAAAAAATTTATTTTTAGGGATTATAATAGGTATATCTTTTTTTTTTAATCTTAAAATATTTTACTTTAAAAAATAAAAAATACAGAATTGTCTTATTTTTTTACCCTAATTGTTGATTGCAATCCTGGGGATGCGACTTTGTACTGGTATTTTTTTTTTCTTTTACCATTTAATGAATATTTGTATTTATTATTAATTATATTTATTATTATTGAATAATTTAAAAGTAATTAAAATATTTAAAAATTCAAAATACTATTATGAAAAAAAAATTATAATATTATAAATTTTAATAATTATAATAATAATAAT
>JBBPBT010000151.1:11704893-11732490 GCA_037974875.1 Cicer bijugum | reverse complement strand
TTATCAAATTGTAAAATAATTTATAAATATAAATTTATTATAAATAATTGTAAAATAATTTTATAATTTTATAAGTTTTATAAGTAATATTTTATATATTATAAATATAGTTATCTTATAATAAATTATAAATTTATTATAAATAATTGTAAAATAATTTTATAATTTATAAATTTATTATAATATAATATTATTAAATAAATTTTGGAGGTATTAAAGAAATTGTGGAAGAAAGATGAGAAATATGAATCAAAGAGATTAAAGAATTTGGTGAAGGAGAATGATTAAAAGAGATCATACATTGAGAGTATGATTAAGAGGGAACAAAGAAGGAGAGGTCCACATCAACTTTTTAACTGATATAAAAAATATTTATATAAATAGATGAAATAGAATAAGATAACATTCGTAAAGTTTGTTTTAAATATAGATAATAGATAGACAATGAATTGTGAAATACTACTACTAGCTGTAGATAGATGTTAGTATACTGTGATGGGACCTAGTTGACCAGTTCCACTTTGTGGAAATAAATGAATGAATAAAAAAGAAAGTGCTTCCCATCCAGAGCGTGTGGGTCCCATCCAGCTGACTCTACTCTTCTTGCCAGATCGGTCTTCTCTTCTTCTTCTTCTTCTTCTTCTTCTTCTTCTTCATCATCATCGCCATCTTCCACACAATTCACAATTCACAATCCAACAACCATGAACTCCTTCACGCTAAACAATCTCTTTTCTCTTCTCTTCTTACTCTCCTTCTCAACACTTACCGTCTTTTCCCACTTCTTCTCTCCCCCCGACAACTACCTCGTCAATTGCGGCTCCACCGTCCCAAACACCCTCCTCGATTACCGTTCTTTCTCCGGCGACCTCTCCTCCAAACAATCCCTTTCCTTTTCCTCCTCTCCCCACTCCCTTTTCATCAATAACCAAAACCCACTTCCCAATTTGCCCCAAATCTACCACACCGCGAGGGTTTTCACTAACCCTACAAAATACTCCTTCAATGTTGAAGATAAAGGGACCCACTTGGTCCGTTTTCATTTTCACGCGTTTAATTCCTCGAATATCGACCTGGGTCGCGCTCAATTTCACATCTTGGTTAATGGGTATGTCGTTTTGAGTAATTTCACTCGTTTTGTTGCTGATAGTAAAAGAAACCCTAAGGTAGTTGAATATCTCATATGGGTCGATTCTGAAAAGGTTGTAATTGTGTTTGTGCCTAGTAAAGATTCGAAATTGGCGTTTGTGAATGCTATTGAGGTTATTTCTGCACCCAAAGACCTTGTTCCTGAAACAGCACAGTATTTGAGCTCAGGGGATTTGAAGAGTTTTCATGGTTTAAACAAACAAGGTCTTGAAGTTGTTTATAGGGTCACTGTTGGGGGTCCTAAAGTTACTCCTTTTAATGATTCCTTGTGGAGGACTTGGGTTTCTGATGATGAATACTTGAAATCATTTGTTGGGTCTGAAAAGCTTTACTTTGGTGGTAGGATTAAGTATCATGGTGGAGGGGCTAGTCGTGAGGTAGGACCCGACAATGTTTACAATACTGCACGGTTGATTCGAAGTAAGAATGATTCTGTGCCTAATGTTAATATGACATGGGTGTTTCCGATTGCAGGTGGATATAAGTACCTTGTTAGGTTGCATTTCTGTGATATTGCTAGCATTTCGCTTGGTTTGCTATATTTCAATGTTTATGTGAATGGTTATTTGGCTTTTGAAGATTTTGACCTCTCTTCCATTTCAAATTCACTGGCTTCTCCATTTTATGCTGACTTTGTTGTTGATGGGGGAAGTAGTTTAGGAGCTTTGAGTGTTAGTGTAGGTCCATCAAAGAGCAGTATTCCACATGTCATTGATGGAATGTTGAATGGAATTGAGGTTCTGAAGTTGAACAATACACACAAGAGTCTTGATGGAGATGTTTGTGCTGATTTTATTCTCAAGAGCCGGTCAAGGGGAAATACTGGTATTTTGCTTACTTTTGCAGCTGCTGTATGCATTGTATTGAGCTTATCCATAGTGATTCGTAGGAGGATTATTGAGTCAAGGGAATCTGTATCATGGTCAAGGCTGCCTATGAATTTATCTGAGGATAATGTTAAGAGTTAAGACCGGCAATATATAGTTTTATTGAAAGGAACAAGAGGATTGGAAATATTTAATCTGCAAGTAAATAAGTTGTTTATTGAATATCAGCAAATCTAGACATCTAGGTGGCTTTGACAAGACAACAAAAACATGAAGTAACATGCTGCAGTCTGCAGATCAAGCTATGAAGGATGCCAGAGTATGAAAGCTAGACTAATACCACGTTTTAGGGATTGTTGTAATATATCTAAGTTGTTTTACTTGTTTATATCATAATATTAAGGCATAACTTTTGCAATTACATTATTTTTGTTTTCAACCATTCATCGGTTTCTGTCAGTTTTTTAGTATTGTAGCTTTCATCATTGTAATTGTTTGAACTTTGAAAGTAATTGTTGAGTGGTAGATATGAGTTTACTGATGCCCCAAATTAAGAGTGTATTTGATAGTCAGAAAAAAACATTATAAGATAGCAAGGTGTATATGCTAATGCTGCTGATAGCTGGATCTAGGACTGGGTATGCTTGGCTTGGCTAGTTTTCATGCAAAATAATGAGATCTTTACTAAAAATAAATAAGGACCAATATATATTATCAAAATATGTAATCAAATAAGTAACACAAACAACTAGCTGAAAATGATGAACACAAATAAATAAAAAGATTAAAATATTCCAAATCACTTTCCTCATCAGAGTAAGTTACCTTTGTTGATCTTGTTCAATGTAGATTCAAAGATACTTTCAAGCTCCTTCAAAAATTCCACAAACATATGTTTCTTTGTGCTGGTTGCCATCATTATCGATCAAACTTTGTCCCTCCATAATTGCAGAATTGATCTTTGTTTTGTCTGCAGTAGCCAGCAGGGAAATAACACTATTATACTTCATCACTTTACTCATGTTGTAAAGGTAATCATCCAAAGCATTCATTGCTCTAACTCTCATAAAACTTCATATTGTCAGCCTTTGATATTCTCAGCCTTTTGGATCATTCTCTCAACTTCTTCAGCTGATAGTCTTCTATTTTCATTTGTTATTGTAATCTCTTTTTTTATTCCCTGTGGTTTCTTCCTCAGCAGTGACATTTAATATACCATCTACATCTATAGCAAATCATACTTTGACACTAAGACCATGAGCACTCGAGGAGCACGAGGAAGTAAGAGATTTAACAAACCTAGCAAATTGTTCTCACTGGCTCTTACTCTCTCGCCCTCATAAACAATCGAGATGCCAAATTGGGCATCCACACTTGTCTTACATCTTCCTTCTGTCATCTTGACAGGAATGTTCTTAGGAATCACCACACTCGTGATATCTCCTTTTGTCAATATACCGAGTGACAGGGGAGTAATATCTTGCAAGACCAAATTTGTAGCATTCTTAATGCCTTCATTCAACAAAGCAGCTGGAACAGCTGCACCACAAGCAACAGCCTCGTCAGGGTTGATGCTCATGCACAAATCCTTCCCATTGAAAAAGTCTCTCAATAGTTGCTGCACTTTAGGAATCCTCATAGAACCCCCAACAAGGACAATATCGTCTACACTACTCTTGACTTTGTTTGCATCGCTAAGATAACTTCCAACAATCTCCATACATTTTTCAAAGAGATCCATATTAAGTTGCTCAAACTTGGCGTGAGTAACTAATGAACAGATGTCAACACCTTGACAAATACCATCTATGTCAATTGAGGCTTCAATGTTGAAGAAAGCGCCCTCTTCACTGGCAGTTCTCAACTTCCTCAAAGCTTTTGGGTTTCCACTAATGTTCACATTGTTCTTCCTCTTCAACTCCTTCACAAAGTGCCTCACCATTCTATTATCAAATTGTTCTCCACCTAGGTGAGTATCACCGGCAGTGGCCTTTACTTCAAAGCTATCATCCTTAAGTGTGAGAAGTGACACATCAAAGTGCCGCCACCAAGATCAAAGATGAATACATTTTGCTTTCCTACAAAACTAGCTCTCTTTTGAAGTCCATATGCAAGTGCAGCAGCTGTTGGTTCATTGATTATCCGTGTTACATTGAGGCCTGCAATAAGGCCAGCATCTTTGGTGGCTTTTTGCTGAAAATTGTTAAAATAAACCGGCACAGTAATCACTGCATTCTTCACAGGTAATTCCAGAAACTTCTCTACAATCTCCTGCATCTTTGAGAGGATCATAGATGATATTTCCTCCGCAATAAAGCACTTTTCTTCATCCTTGTACTTAACAAGGATCATGGGCTTGTCATTAATACCAGAAATGACCTTAAAGGGCTACAACTTTATATCATTTTGAATAGTTGAATAAAAATAATTCCTACCAATTAACCTCTTTGCATCTGCATAAATAAAAATGTTGGTGATATATAATTTGTTCTTCTCTAATGAAAGCATAGCAGATAAATAGAAAAAACTATAAACAAAATTTATAAACCAATGTAGGAACAGAAAAAAAATCAATTACCAAAGATAGTGTTGGTTGGGTTAGAGGCAGCCTGATTTTTAGCAGCATTGCCAAGCAACCTTTTTGAGTCACGGAAAGCAACAAAAGAAGGTGTGGTTCTATTGCCTTGATCATTGTGGATCATCGCAGTTCGATTGTTATGCTCGTGCCTAACTGCTACACATGAATAGGTCGTGCCAAGATCGATTCTGATGGCAGGTCCATCATTTTTTTTGGCCATTGTCTTTCAAGTGATGGAAAGCTGTTCTAGAGAGGATCTGAATTGCTTATAGAGAAAGAAAGGATTTGAATTCAGAGTTTGGAAGAGAAAGAGATACAGCATTGATGTATATTTCAGGTTAGTTTTTATATATGTGGAATGTGAAAATTAAGGCTAAATTAGTCTTAGTCCCTTAACTTATATTTTGGTTTCACTGTAGTCTCTTAATTATTTTTTGTTTCATTTTGGTCCATTAATTATATTTTCGCCAGTCAAGTTGCTTGTTTTCGATAATTTTTGACAAAAAATGTTAAGTTTTGTTATATCTTTTATCCCACTCATCTTCAAACTCATAAACCAAGAAATTTATGATATCCTTTAATCTAAAAACACAGTATAAGGGAAAGGTTTCCACCATGCATATGAATTACAGTACTGTTCAAAAGTCTGGTAAACTTTATAATTTGAATACATTACTGATTAGGTTTGTTTAATTTTAACTTTTAGTGTTCTTTTAAAAATAACTCATCTTGTTTTTTCAGGACTACCGTTTGAACTGAAAAGGTCAATCAAGTGTAGGAGTTTTTATTTTGCAGGATTTAGCTTGTGATTTTACTCATAGTGTCTCAAAAATGTAAAATGTCAATGTTCCACTTCTGCATCTAGCTTATGTGTGCATTAATTATTTTCATCAAGTAGTGGTAACATGTTATTCAACAATAATAAGCAGCTCAGCTGATGAGATAACTGACACGGCAGGAGTTATAACCATGTGGTCCAGAGTTACACCCTTAAATTTATATAACTGCTAATTTATTAAAAGCTAAGATTTGTCTAAACAAAGAAAGGTGTATAGAATTTAGAAAATAAAATCTGTCATTAAAGACAACAAAGACAAGAAAAAGGGTTCATTTCAAATTTACCTAAATATTGATGGAATCTTACTGTGAGACAGATTTTATAAATCATTCAAACGGTCTAATAAATCAAGTTCAAATTTAAACCAAACTAAGTTGCTGGTTATCTTGAACTGAATCTAACCAGCTTCTTTAAACAATAACCACTGAATCAAGTTTCAAACTTTCTAATATCTAATATTCATTCTGCATCTGATACAGCTTCATGTTGTTTGCTTGTGCAGCATCTTGCTGGTCAAATTTGTGACATCATACTACTGGCAGCTTCATGTTCATCAAGGAATGATGTTATTGTCAAGTACTAACTATATGATCTCCAAATATCTTCAACTCTCATTGAATTGACTCATAACTTTGTTCCAATCTACAATATCTTGCTTACATACCAAACGGCAACCACACCTCACTATTTGCAATGAATGACAGCAATAACATTTCAATACAAATTCAATGTCAGTCCAGTAATTGTCTTTGAGAATTTTGTCGCGAAATTGATCAATAGACAAGTAGAGAATATAAAGGTGAGGATACCATGGATCCATAGGAGGTAATGTCCTTGTGCTGATCAACTGCTTGCCATTAGGTGCAAACAAATAACACTCAATCTCATGCTTGCACAGTTCAGGTGGGACAGCATAACTCACTAATAGGAAACATAGAGAAAATCCTATCCATTCATCTAGAGGTAAATTATTAGGGACTTGTATTTTTGCCCATGAAACTGTTCTTTGAGGAACAAACCAAGATGGAATTTCTTCCCCAGGGATAAGCATGTCAAATCTTGCAGAGGGAAGACAAAGTCCCTGAAACACATAATTGTGAAGTTTAGTAAGTAACAAGATGGGATATTCATGAAATTCTTATGTACTATGAGAGTCATAACTAATAATAGTACATTCATGTATTTCAATTTTTATTAGAAAGTTAACATTGGATATGGTTCATAGTTTGCTGGTAAGTGGGCAGGTAGCACGAGCTGGCGAAGCCCCCCGTGTACGGTTCAGGAGTAATTTTGTAAACTGAACCGTAGTATTTAAACACAAATTGTAATTTGTAACCTTATGTTTGAATAATAGAAAGGAACAACATTCACTTTGTAGTCAAAGACGTAGGCACAATTGGCCGAACTCCGTGGTCAAACCTCGAGTGTTTTTGTTTGCATTTGGTATTTGTTTCTTTTGAGCCGGGGTTGTTGTCCAAACGGTTAATCTTACAGCTCATATTCTATTTATGTCATATGTTATTATGCATTGATTGGCTTAATGTATCGCAGTCAAAGTACTTTCAAGAATTTTTAAACAGCTAAAGATAAATTTAGTATACATACCTCCGTAAAGCTCTTTAAAAATTTGTCAGCAATAAACCATTGTATAGGTGATGCAAAGAGACTACATGGCTCTGCTGGATTAAATTTGGCAGTTTCCATTGAATCACAATTGCTTGCATCCAACTGTATCATACTTGACGGAATCTCTGGCAACAATTCAAGCTTTTGGCACTTATTTAGAGTAAGAAATTTCAACCTTGGAAGTTTAGAAATGCTGCTTGGTATGATAACAAAATTGTTACCAGTTAGATCCAAAGACGTCAACGACGATAAGTGGCGAAAATATTCCGGAATTGATTCTTCAGAAAGATTACAGTAACTTAGATTTATACATCTCAAAGAAGGTAGATTCCAGACAGAAGTTGGAAATCTGAATCCAGTGGGAGCTGGTTGACCACCAAACATCCAATTGAAGGGAACAAACCAGTTCATTGACTTGTTCAATGGCCCTTTGCAACCAGCAAATGATAATACTTTAAGACTATCTAGATAAAAAATGGAGGAAGGTAGTTCATCAATAGCAGTATCATTGGCATGGAGTTCCTTCAAACACTTGATTTCCTTTAAACCGTCCGGCAATCTACAGAGTTTCGAGCACCCGGAAATATTCAGAATTATGAGGGAATTCAGTCCATGAATGGTATCTGGAAGACAAACAAGACTCTTGCAGTCCTTTAAGTTCAAATTAGTAAGTCCAACTAAGCATCCAAGTGATGAGGGTAGTTTTGTTATAGCTGTTCCTTGTAAAGCAAGCAATGATAGATTTTCCATGCTTTCTCCAAACTCTGGAAGGAATTTAAATTCACAGCAGCCAGAAAGAGTTAGCTTCTTCAAGGAACTCATCTCCAACTTCCCTGGAAGAGATTTAAGACGTTTGCAGTCTTTTAAATTCATCAAAACAACTTTCTTATGATGTACAAGGGATGAATGAACCTCAGTTAGGCTTTCACAGCCTTTAAGAATCAATTGTTCAAGATTTGGAACACCAGAAAAATCAGGCAATCTCTTTAGGTTCTTGGAAAACGCCAAATTCAAGTACTTGAGCTTTTCTATAAACTGCTCAAAATTGTAAAAAAATAAAAAATATGAAGAAGTTATTCAGCATCAACTGTCATGGTGATGGAATTTAATAAAGGTTTTGATGAAAAGTCTTATTACCTTTATTCCTAGCCAAAGTTGTTGAATTTTGCTATGAGATAATTTAATGTCAACTACTTCATCAAGTTGAGTTGTTAGTGGCAGAGTTTTCAAAGGACATCCTCTCCAGTGAAGAACTTTTAATGAACAAGGAAGGCAACTGAGGCCAAGGGGAAGGTTCATCTCATTTAAACTTAGAAATTTTAACTGACTTGTCTTAAAGAATGCTTCAGTGCTCCAATGTGCTTCATATGGTTGAAGTAATTTCATACCTATGCTGTTAATTGCTTCAGTTCCCTATAAAACCATAATAACAAATACATAGTCTTATTGAATGAAGGAAAACACAAACTTAAGCAAACAAAATAGTTGCATTGCATTGTTTGCACACAAATTTATTGATTTTTATTTATACAGCCAATCAATCATAAATTGTCATAATTAAAAATGTTTGCTTTACTCCTAACTATCTTAAAAGTCTTATATAAAATGATTTGTGATTAATTGGTAGCATAAAAGATATTTATACTGGCAGTACATAGCAAATATCCAACGATGTCAGGAAAATTAGAATCTACCTTGTTTCTTGTCAAGACATGATCAATGTCCTCTTTGGACCACAACCTGCTACGTCTACTAGGATCATTTGGAGATTCCTGAAATACAATATCCCTGCCCATTTCTTGAAGCAAATCATGCATTCCAAGTTTATTATGCACAGAATCTAGAGTTATCAAAGATCTTTCAATCAAAATTTCAATTCCAATTTGAGGGCAATAACCACAACTTTCTAATATATCCATTACTTCATCCCTCTTCATTCCCTTGAAGTAAAAAGCAATATCTAGAAAAATATCCTTCTCCATGGTATCTAAACTCTCATAACTTATTTTCAGTTTATCTTGAATTCTTGGGTGTGGAATTTTTTTTAATTTTTTGATAGCACTATGCCAAACATCAACATTTCTTCCATAGAGATGTGAACCTAAAACCTCAAGTGCCAATGGAAGACCACTAGTATATTCCACCACTTCTTTGGATAAATCAAAATACCCTTCTTGTGGTTGATCTCTTTTAAAAGCATTCAAACAAAAGAGATGAAGGGCTTCATTTTGGCATAATATTCCAACCTCATAGATTTTATGTACTCCATGTGTTACTAACAAGTGTTTATCTCTAGTTGTGATTATTATTCTACTTCCTGGACCAAACCAATCTTGTTTCTCAGCCAAATTCTCTAACTGGTTGACTTCATTCACATCATCAAGAACAAGGAGAACCTTTTTTCTGCATAATGAGTTTTGTATTGTCCTTTTCCCATCATACAAATTATGAAAATCATTCCTACTTATACCAAGATGAGAAAGAAGTTGTCTTTGTATTTGAACCAAACCATTTGTCTCAGATATCTCTTTAACATTTGCAAGAAAGCAAGTGAGTTGAAATTCACCTTGGATTGATTCATAGACAGCTCTAGCAATAGTCGTCTTGCCTATGCCACCCATACCCCATATGCCGATAAAGCGAACATCGTTTAACCGCATACCTATGAGATTTTTCACTTTTTCTACCTTTGAAGAAATCCCAACAAGATTCTCTGTACAAGATGGCAATTTAGAAACCAACTTTTTATGTATGTGTTGAGCAATGCTTTCCACTAGTAATGCCTCATGTCTGTTCAGACAGATGGAAAGAAGAAGCCAATAAGAAAACCATAAGCAAATTAAGCAACAAACTAAAATACATGTTATATGAAAATTTGGAAATAATTTTGTATGCTTAACATGACCCTTCAGATTAAATATAAGGTAAAGCCAAGCACATGAGTGTGATTTTGAATTTTTGACAAACTTAGTGCAAATGAGTATGCTTGACATTTGATATTTGGCAGAACTGGTCAAGATAAGTAAAAAATAATAGATTCTGAACTTCTAATAATATACAAGAAATAACCATACATTTGTGTGTGTAGCACCAACATAATTAAATATTATGTGAAAACTGAACTTTCTAATGTGTGTTTGGTTTCACTTTTGCATAAGGCAGAATTGATTCTAGAAGTGTAGAATTAATTTTGACATTTTTGGATGTCTTCGAGTTAAATTGATTTCACCTTCAAAACAAATTCTAACATTTAACTAGAATTTGGAGTTTTTGCTTTAGAATTGATTTTTAGCCTCAAATTCTAATTTTAAGCTAGACTTTGGAGTTTTTGTATATAGAACTGATATTTAGCCTTAAATTCATTGTTCGACTCACTTTTATGTGAATGTATACAATATAAATCATTTTACATTCAACTCACTTTTAAATAGAATCAACTTTGAAAAATCAATTTTTACCATCACATAATCAAACACACACTAAATGTTTAATTTAACTTCCCAAACTATTTAATCAGATGAATCTCATTCAAATGCAGAGCTTAAAAACAGATAATAAATCTATTAATGAGATAACAACTAACTTACTGGTCCTTGGAATCCCATCCAGAGTAACTAGCAACTTGTGTCAATGCATCTCTCCATCTTTCAACTTTGTCACTGTGTTGACCAAATCTCTCCTGATGTTTCCTGAAAGCATCCTCATAGCTTCCTCTTTGATGCCTAACATCAGATGGATCCACACCATAGAAGACAGGCAACACCTCTAGAGCCTGCAGGTTGTTATTGCTGCACTCCATGATCATTTGAAGCTCATCCAAACACCAAGTTGATGAAGCATAATCTTGTGAGAGAACAGTAATTGCAAACATAGAATCTTGAATTGCATTGATTAGCTTCTTTGAAATGACTTGTCCTCTTACAAGGTCTTTGTCATCTCTGAAAGTTGTGATACCTTTTCTTTCAAGGGAAGCACATAAATGGTCAGTGAAACCTTTTCTTGTGTCTTCTCCTCTAAAACTCAAAAACACATGGTAGCTGCATAACCTTGTAGTTGAACTTGAATTGTAAAGAGAGGAAGATGAAGAGGTTTCACCTAGAGTGAATGATTTCATCTTATATGCTAGTATGCTGGTTCGAATATGTAAATATCACCACTAGACTCTTTAAAAATAAGGGGAAAAAAGTACTACTAGCCTATGTTGTGTTATTCTTTGTGTTGTAACAAAAGCAGTGTTATGATGCAAGATTATGTGAAGTGAATACAAGATTTTAAAGAGTGCAAATGTGAATAAAATACTGTTGGCTTTGATGGAAAAGAAATTTGGAGGAAGGTGGTTTGGTAGTTCAAGTGTGAAAGAAGGGACTGTGAGGAGAAAGACCAAATATATTTAACATAGAATAAGAAAAACAAAGACCAGTTTACAATACCTAAATGTTATTTAAATATCAATTTAGGACAGAATATGTTTAAATTTGTGGAAATATATAGATAAATATAATTTGTGAAACAGAAAATAGTGAAAAATGGTGAATGAAAGTGAAAGCTTCTTTTCTACGTCAACAAACTAGCTTCCCCTCTCTTTCCATGGTAAGACATATTATTGGAAAAGTAATAGTACTATATATCTGCCTTTGAATTTATGGCATATTGGTAGCTTTATTTTTTATTTATTTTTGCCAATATCCACTACTCTGAAAGTCCTATTATTAAAGAATCTAAAGAAATTCTCACTTTCTTGCTTCTCACTCTTGCAATCTTCTTTAACTCAAAATAAAATAGCATCTACTTCCTCTCACTTTTTAGCTTTTTAATCAATTTAGTCGTTGAATTGAAGATGTTATAAGGTTAATTTAATATAATATATAAAGTTTCAAACAAAACTACACCATACAATATATTATTTAAAATATAAATATTAACTATTAGATATCACAAATATTCAAATTGTTTTGAAATTTGAAACGCATATTTGATCAATTACTATAAATTATACATAAAAATATTACTTAGTAATAAGTGTACAAATTTGATAATCAATAAATATGAAACATATATGTTTTTTTATGAGTTTTCTCTTTTTTTATGAATATATGTAACATATGTTGTTATATATACTTGTGTCTTACATTTTAGAGAAGCAATTACATTTGTGTATCAAACATATTTTCAATTCCTCAAAAAAAAAAAATCACTTTCGAATGGAATTCATATGGACTTCATCACTTTGAAAATAAATCCTATAAATTGGTAATAGCATCTCATGATATACAAAAATCCTCGTAAGTTTCATCTAATAAGATAGAGTCTTGTGTGTTGGAGAGTATATTGACTGCACTCCTTATGAAATGGTAGAGACATGAAACATAAGAGCTCTTTGGCATGCTCAAGGGAGGCGAAAAAAAGAACAAAGGCATGAAATCCAGTAATTTGAACTGATCAAAGAGCATATATGTAACCAATATATACAAATGGATCTGTTCATGCTAGTACAAAAATCACATGTTACAAAATGTGGATTAAAAAAAGTAAAGAATAGTGAAATCCTTAGACATGCACAAGCCTCCCTATAGTTATTTCTAACCTCTATCTACAAGTACTATTCCGGATTCATTCGATTAGAACAACCACAAAAATGGTGTTACCAAGATCATCTTAATTTAACCAGCACATGAATGTAATTTTCCGGTCCCCTCACCATCGAATCCAAGGGCAAGGATCCATAGTCCTTTCGGTGTGACATGATTCGTCAAACTACTTTAGCAGGAAACCAATGAGGATCACAGTACAGATGTGAAAGCGGTGTTCACTTTCATTTTTCTTCCTCGTTCACAACAGATGCAAGTTTCTCTTCCAGGTCTTCCAATAAATCTTGATATTCGGTAAATGCTGGGTGTGACTGTAGTGCATAGAAAAACCAGCAGGAATATCAAATTTGTTAGTTAAAGTATACATTCTGCAATTAATATCATTTACATCAAAGAAACAAAAATAGTTAGTTATACCTGCAGTGTGCTGCCGTAGGCTTTCCATAACCGAAAATCGTGACGAAATAAGTCAAAAAGAACCTGTAAAAGCTCACCAGAAGATTATTAGTACAAGTATTCTTTTAACTTCAACGATAAATTTATGTTATAAAGACTTCTCTTCTGTTAGTGAAGAACCATAATTTTGTTTTAATTGAGAAGCCTCCATAAGCTAAAAGCTAATTCAAACTGGATATTGGTATATTGATTAAATGTTAGCATCATCTCATGTAACATCGTGACTCAGAATTAGATTTTCTCTCATTCTCTCCTTTCCAACTTTTCCCTATAATCTAAACAAACTACTGTTGATGAAATCATGTCACCATAATTTCACATCTCAGCGCCCATGGCTAGTACACAATGAACCTAAACATACCTCAGAACGTCTTAAGAGAGTAGCCAAGACAACTATCCATTCCTTAAACTTGACAGAGCACATATGAGCCAGGAGAAAGTCCGCATCCAATCGACTCTGCAATGTTTCCATTTGAAGCTGATAACAAAAACAGTGTTCATTAACAGAGAGAAGAAATAAAGCTAAGGATAAAGCATTATGATAAATCTACTCAAGCGTCTTCCAAATGAACAAAGAGTGCATCATTGCAGTATTCAAGAATTGCTTCAGCAGCAAATAATCATAATAACAATTTATGGTGTATTTTGATTTAATGAGATTTTTTTCTTACAAAAAGGAATGTTTTTGAAAGAAGGAAATATTATTGGTAGGA
Organism: Cicer bijugum; assembly: GCA_037974875.1. NCBI lineage: Eukaryota > Viridiplantae > Streptophyta > Magnoliopsida > Fabales > Fabaceae > Cicer > Cicer bijugum. The sequence continues at coordinate 11,718,715 of JBBPBT010000151.1, read as the reverse complement.
TAAAGTATCCTCCTAGATCATGAGACCATTTAGAGCATAACTGGTCGCATTTGCTAGGTTATACTGTTATAGCAGCATAGTTAATTGATAAACCCTTACCTAAACAACCAAATGTGTACTGGCACAAAAAAAGTGGGTAGTATCACCAAAGAGCATACAATTAATTAAGACTTTAGAAAATAAAATAGTATGGAAATTTACACATTTTAAGCATCATCTAACAACCCCTGCAGAGAGGTTGAGAAGAGAGAAAGCAATATATTATTTGACCAATGAAATTTAAAACCAATGAAATGCAGTAAAGGGAACAGTCAGAAAATAAGTTTTGTTTTCCAAATGTTAAAATCTTAAACCTTTTGGCTTATTAGTTCAAGTCCTGAAGCAAAATTCTCCAGCCGAGCACTCCCATATCTTTCGCGTTGTAGATATTCCTGTATTTGGTTATCATTGAACAATTTACACACTTTACACTAAAGAAAAATCATCTTAAGGCAATTGAAATGGAACAAGTCAATCAGCAAGATTTTCTTACCACTAAATCAAATTGAGTGCCTTTTACAAATGCAACAAGCTTGGAGAGCTCTTTCCCTGCCATCAAGTAACTAGCATGGTTTTCTAAAATATTCTTAACTGAGGTGACATGAGGACTTTGCTCCTTGAATGAGGTGCTGCTCCAAAGAAAATTACTTGTTGGTATGATTGGTAACTTTGATGGTAGGACAAAAACAAGAAAATCACTGAAGTGTACACAAACCTTTTATCCAATGCTTGCTTTCGCTCAGTAGAACGAAAAAGAAAATAGCCTAAAAATCTGGGAGACAGTTTATCCGAATCGGCTGATGCTTGGTCATATTCCCTACCAGATCTTAGCAAGAATCTCACCTGAGAACCCAAAACAAAATATTTATGTAAAAGGTCATGATCTCTTGTATAAGATATATTAGTGGACCAGATAAAGTGAATAATCTGGTAGTGTTTCGAGACAAACCAGCTCTCCAGCAAGCTCATACAGAGATTCGTCAAGTGTTGCCTACATAAGTTGATAATACACATCATTGATGTGACTTGAGCTTAAAATAAGGAAAAATAAAATTATTGAAGCAGTGAAGCCCAAACCTGTAATAACCGTAAAGCACAGTACTGACTCACAGCAGGACCCTCAAGTTTAGCAATTACCTGTTACATTTGAGATGAAATGAACTTGATCAGTGAGTATATCCATATATAGATTTGCACCACTAGTTTGCATTCAGAATGATAATCTTTTTACTTTCTACAAATAAAGAAGCCTATTCAGAAAGGCAAGTGATCCTTACAAGTATATAGCAAGCTGCGGTGCGGTACCATCTACGTTGAAAACATTCCTCAAACAATCTACATAGAAGCCAAAAATTAATCATTCACAAATTAAAATTCAGGAATGCGAAAAACATTATAATTTGTATTAAGTATTAGCAAGCCAAAAAGGAAACAAAATTCAGATGACTTTGCAGGGGAAAAACAGCATAGCAATCATGTTCACAATAAAAGGTAAAACAAATTTTAAATTATATATAAAAAAAAAATTAAACTTTGTATGATTCTTTTCTTTGTTTCTTTAGGCTAAGTCTTAAAGCAGAACAACGAAAAATTTGAAAAACAATAAAAATTCTCAATTATAATTCATATCAAATTTGTCTTTTCGCCCTGTTTCACTAACATTTCATTTCGATTTGTCCATTCATGCTACCTAACATGCAAGAGCATGAACAATAAAATGAAGCATTTAATTGCAGATAAGGTAGAAATTTACAAATGAAATGTTACAATAATATTGTGATATTCTTGAAAAGCCACACAAAAATGGCATCTAGCACAAATGCCAGATGGTATTACAAAGTTCACCCATTATGGATTATTCCAAATTAATAATAGCTCTCCAAATGCACGTCATGCCAACTTTGTCAAAAATTGTGCTTTCATTATGTTCTACATGCTTCCATATTTTGAAAGATTTGAGTACATTTCCAATTCCAATATTAATCATTTATGCTATCAAAATGAAAAGCATAAATGTTCGAAAGACATACTCTGTTGATCTTCCAGCAGCAGAGAACAAATCTGCCCAATGACGACCATCTGTTTTTCTTGCGACACTAACAACAACATCTAGGTACTCTGGAAAATTTCGGATAAGATCACAAGTCTTCTCCAAAAGAGTCTTTGCATGTTTTAGAACTGAGATCTGGTTCTTGTTTACATTTGGCCTGGAATAGTTGGCATGAAAATTAACCAATCAAGACAAAAATCAATTGGCAACTAAGTTTTGTAACAAGAAATTTCTACATTCATTCTCAAGCAAAGGAAAATAGCAAGAAACTATAGACAACTACCCTGTCTACATTCACATGTTTGACTCAAAGTGTGAAACTAATAATGTTTCCAATGTAAAGTACCTGGATATATCTGCTTCAAATACTGTAAAAAGAAGCCACTCTAGACAATGTGAAAAATGAGGCTTTTCTGCTGATAGTTCTGCCAGCCTTAAAGCTTCCTCAATTTTGTCCCTCTGGCAGACACGTAAATAACAGGAAATAATCACACAGGGTATCCCATATAGGGTTTAGGAAAGCTAAATTGAAAGCACACATACAACATGCCACAAAGTATCCCGCAACTGTAACCCAACATTACCGTGCCCCCGGTCTCACTATGTATACAACATAACAAAAAAAATAAGAGAAGAGCACGTAGTCAAAGAATGAACAATTCTCATCAGAAATATAAAAGACGTGAATATGTTTTCATCCGGCATGAGCACAAGGACTTAGATTTCACACGTCCTCCATAATAATTATCAATTCTTCCTTATCAAAAACTTTGACGAATTCAATAAAAGACCACTCCTTATTCATTGTACGACAAAAAAAAAATCAACTACACTCATTAACTCCTCAAAGATCATCATAACAATGAAATATCATTCATTTATAGATACTTGTTATGTCAATGCACATGAATTTTCAAATTTCCCTAACCCTTGCAAGTTCAAGATACCTGACACTTCTTTCTATTGGTTTAATACATTTGTGACAAGTATGCTGCATATATGAAATCTATGGGGCAGTATAGAGCATACATGCCACACTGGTAAGATATCCTTTTTAAGCATTAAAAAAGATCAACAATGTTTCAGAAATAAAATATGATTAAGCATTCAAGCAACTCTAATCACTTCAATTTTACTCAATGTAATACCTGAAGAAGATGGCGGAGCAGGCAGTGCAGTATAGTTTGTGCTTGAGGAGATGGCTCAAAACATGGGAATTCTGCACTTGAGGGAAATGACATTCTCTGGGAAACACCAACAACAACACCAGCATTTGGAAGAAGTCCCAGAGGGTATACTTCACGATCGAATTCCAGCTCCGGATCCAACTAAAAATCAATTAAGGATCAAATCAGTAAATTAACTAATTCCAGAATAAAGGAATGACTGAATTTATTGAAGTTGCTTCAAATAGCCTAAAATATTCTTTTTTATTGACAACTTCCATATACCTAGCACTAGCAGATAAAAGTAAGATGATGCAATATGAAGCCAATCAACAATATAAGGACCTACAGTTGCATGTGAATCTTTATAATAATATAAGCAAAAACGTGTTGAGGGAATGAATTGCAAAATTTACTGTTCAGATAGAAATTTTTTAAAAAATGAACTAGAAAATAAGTCGTGTTATGTCCAAAAGCCTACAACATTAGGAAATAAATATCCAGACCTGCAAGAAATCCTCCTGCTTAAAAGAATTTGGACCTGGAGATGGATACCAAACCTGCAACAATGAACTTCGATGTAAAAACTATCAGAGATGTAAAAAGGAAATACACTAGAGGGTGGACCAGAAGTCATTTAATCTAATGAAATTTAAGGATGCACACACAGGGAATAAGAAATATCTTAACAGCTAATTACCTGCATGCCCCGGTGACCATAATCTAACCACGAAACTTCCTCAATCAAATTTGTTTTATCCTCAGACTGGCCACAGGTGACCCAAAAAAGCTCAACTGAATCGGTAAGATTTCTTTCCCGCCCATCATCTAAATCAAGTAGAGAAAGCTCCCCATTTGACCTCAATATCAAACATCTAGAACAAATAATTTTCAAATCAATTTTCTTGAGGGTGAGTTATTAATAGGAAAAAAGGCTATAATAGCAGCAACAAAAGCAACCAAGTTTAGGCAAGCATATCAATTATTATCTCCACACAACAAACCCGGAACTCGGATGCAGTTCAACAAGATATATGATTTTAAATTAGCATGACATTAATAATGGATTCTTAGTTATAATGCATTCTGACTTTACAGATTGTGACTTCTTACCTTGGATCACTTCAATTAGAGAAGTAGCAGAATAAACTGGAGAAAGGGATAACATGTTAAAAAAGAACCTTACCTTGCTGGCTCTCCAGTTAATGAATCTGATGATGAAATGTAATTTGTTGAAATAGGTTCTCTTGGGATTTGATCAGGGATGAATCGCATTGCTGCAGGGTGGCTCTTGGCAGTCATAATTGAAAGTTCTCGTACTGCAGAAAGCTGTTTGTCATGTTATCACTTAAAAATGTATAACAAACAAGGTTTTATAGAAGAAATTTCGGGGGGGGGTGTAGAGCATATCGAATAAAAGTATCATTGAAAACAAAAGAGAGCAAAAGAATTTTATAAGTGTGCATTTACCTGTAAATCTGGATTTCCTGAAGGAGTTAGTTCACCAAATAACTTCACATGGAATATATGGACATCGAACGGTCTATACGTAACCAGTATATAATCTTGGTACACATCCATCACCATTGGTTTCGCAAGCAATGGTTTTCGACACAGCAATGAGCTTTGATCAAGGTGATATCTTGGGTAAAAGAGCAATTCATACCTGAGATAAATAAGGAGACCTAAGAGACCATTGGATGTAGAATCAAATGTTCCGTATGTTGCATAATGCTACAGTTAATGTTACAAAAACTATAGTTTTGGGTTGAATCAGACCTAGACTTCAAAAAAAAATTAAGTGGGGTAAAAAAACTGAACAGCTTTTAAATTCAGGATTTCCCAGGCATGTACACGGTTAAACAGCAATCGGCTAAAAATATGTTTGACCAACACTGAAATTTGCAAGTACCAACCACATGAAATATGTAAGCAAATAAAAGTATCTCACGTGTTGGAAGAATCAATATAGTTGCAGACAACGACAATCTTTCCCAACCATAGCAAGCCCTTACACTGAATCTTTTGTTCTTGGGTAACATCTCCAAATACTCTCCATCTTTTCAGCCGTATATCATACAATATCAAACCATGAAGACCAGCAACCGCTAAGTACATTCCATCCTGACTAGCTGCCACATGTTGAATAGGCCAGTTTTGAGAAATATAAGAAACCTGTGCAAAATTTTAAACTTTAGAAGTGATGTTCATCCATTTAAGATTACATGTTTCAAAGTTTGAAAATCAAACACATAACTGGAAGCTTAAGATGCAGCATTTTAAGCTCGTCAATTTCTTCTGACTGCACAATGAGCAACCGGTCTTCTCCATAAATCACTTGCCGGATGTATGCGGTGCCAGAAACACCTCTGCTGAGACAGCATTTTCCAAAAGAGAATGAAAGAATTCTCTCTGAAGATCTCTCCTCAATAGCATATAGTCTATATCCATGTTCATCCCACTGCATTAGTGAGGTACCACCCATCAATGGCTCGTACTTACAATCATGGTTTGGCTTTGCAATTGGAGAAGATACAGAACTTAAACCTATTTGACGGATTGTTGACATCAGCCGACACCCAGAAACAGACCAAACTGTAAGCCCCCTTAACTTCCACCCAACTGCAAAAGCAGAATTGTCAGGTGTCCATGAAATGCAACTAACAGGGCCAGTGTCATCCATTGAATATCTGCAAAAAAATCATAGTAGCTTACTTCATGACATAGAACCAAAGTCCATCTACATAACATTGAACATAAGTCCCAGCATACTGATAAGATGGGGAAAATTATGACTACAGTCACTTCTGACACTGAAATTGCATGGATTCACTAGACAGAAGAGAAATGTAAATTTATTAGGATGGATGATGCAATGAAATGAAAGACTTAAAAAACAAAAACAAAAACAAAAAATATAAAGGAGACAACATTGACAATTTGAGATTGAAGAACAGGTAACACAACATTAAGGCAAAATATTGACACAATCTGCTGGAGAATTTCAGCATCGTGCTTGGAATAGTAAATCATAAAAATCTTCAATTTGTCACCAATTCCTTAGATGCATATTTAATAAAACTTACCCCCAGTCATACAAAGAAACCGTGCGTATAAGCAATGATGATTCTGCCAAATCATACAATTCCACTACTCCTCTTCTGGTACCAACAGCAAGAATTTCCTGGTCAAGAGCTACTGAAGCACATACAGCATCCCCACAAGCTAACCTCTTTTCTGCTTTAATACAGTCAACTTGCTTTAAACCTTTCTTACTGACGGAACATGAGACAATTTGCCCATCAGAATACAAGACAAATAGCAACCTCAATGAAAGGCAAAATTCCAACTGTTTGATTTCAGAATTTCTTGCAATAAAGTGATTAGGCATAGGAACCTTCGGAAGGCCTTTAGGAGAAAGACCATTCTCTAAAGAATTTGGTAATTGAGAATCGTCAAAGCTAGCAGGAGGATATGGATCAAATTCAAAAGCTCCATAGAACTGTGTAGGAGATCATAAAATGATAGTAATATTGTTATACATCAAAACAAAAAAGAATGATGTAAATCGCAGTTGAATATTCTGTATATCAGTGACCAATTGACCGCATATAATAAGTTAAATTAGGATGAAATGTCCAAAACTGTTGAGTGTTCTATGTTTAAATTACCTCCCCCTTCCAAGACATACTGTACAAAGTTCCATCAGAAAGTCCAAGCAGCATATGTTTGTTATCACTAACAATATTACTCCTGGGAAAACAGTTATGTAAAGAGTAGTGTCACAATCAGACAGAAAATGGCTTCAACTTTTGACTAATATATACAGAGTGAAGCACAAAAGTTTGATACTTTTCACGAAGTATTGAGGAATGACGGTATGATGAATTCGACATATCATATTCATATCACTTTTGATAATGACAATGGGTTAAAAGAAATGATGTCGAGACTCAATTGTCATAATAACTAATGTCCCATATTATGATAAATGCCTATAATACATTGTAAAACCTTGGCACATAACCAAATGGATGCAGAATTCTTTTAAGGAACATATCTTTGGAGCTTAGATAATATTTCTTCGAAATTTTGATTTATAAAATAGCAAACTCTTCTACTTATCTTTGCATTTCCTACTCATCAGCAATCTTGGAAGTAAGTAGCATGGTGGAACCAAATTTTATGAAAATATTTAAGAGTTATAAAATAAGTTGTGTTTTACAGGTTAAGTTTTAGGGTAGTTGATTCATAACATTTTATCAAATTCAATCCTTTCCACCCACAGACCTATAATTAGTTGCATTTCGGCGTGCAAGGTAGGCAGGTCTATGCATTGTTCACACTTTGAGCTCGGAAGACTCTTGTGTGAGGAACATATGTTGCAGATATATAACATAAAAACATTCATATACCTTTATCTAAAGCTAGAATGGTTGATTCATGACAGTAACCAAGAGATCTATATATCTTTCATCAAATGGAGAATGTATTTATCTCGTGTATACCATACTTACAAATACAAAATTGTATTCTGCTATAGAACTTCGATTCACATCCACTATCCATACCAATAGTAGTTTTGTTAGATTGCACTAATTCGCATAGACGAAGGAAGTTATAAAACCAATAATAGAAGGAAACCTACACTGACAAATCCTTTACTGCAAAAGGAACTTGCTCTGTGAGAAGAAGAGATATAGTAGCTAGGCACAAATTAGAAGGCTGTTTCCCACCAATGTGTATTTTTTTATCCAAGAATTGGACCTTGAAAATGTGAAGATAGAAAGAAGATGTCTGCAAATAGAAAATACAAATGAATTAGGAATATGAAACAAGATACGTAAAACACAGCATTAACTTCAAGAAATGTGTTAATTGAAGCATGAACAAAATAAAAGCCCGAAATAGTATGATATAAACAGAATAAACTAATATTGGGGTAAAGATAAAAAAGATTGAAGTAACAAGTTTCAACAGTCCTGAATGTGCACACAAGAAAGCTAATTTGAATTGAAAAAATATCTAAATATAATTTGAATGGAGTATGGTACATCTTTTATTTGAGAACATAGATCACTGACAATCACACAATTTGAGTGTTAGCTTGCAAACATGAGTGATATAGCATTTCATTTGCAGCTTCCAAGGATCATAACTGACATTCCATTTTTTTTTACACCAAAAAGCAGGCAATCATACATGCGCACAAATTCACAAGCATGTTAAAGATGTTACGGAAAGAGTTAGAAATTCAAATAATAGAGTTGGTTTTCTTTTCCATAGATAAACCACATTGTTAATCAAACATCAGCACACTTACAAGAATAGCAATTAATTTTGTATCAGGACTCCACACAGCCTGCAGGTTTTCTCCTTCTCTCTGCAACGAAACTGAATCTCTCTTGTACTTCCTCAATCTCACTCTATGCTGAATGAACCAACAGAAAAATAAAAAAACACTGTTAAGCCCAAACCATAGCCACATTACATCAATTCACCCCCATGAAACACACTTCAACATTTTCCCCAAAAATCTTAAATAAATAAATAATAAAAACCCATTACAAACAAATTCAATTCCAAACTCCAAAATCCCACATTACAGAAACTCTACTCATCAAAATCAAGTTTATATATTTTCCAAAATAATTAATATGCATTTATATTTAGGGAAAATTCCCTATGCCCACAACATATTAACTCACCTAAATGAAAACCCATTTCAAAATTGTCCTAAAAAACATAAATTTAAATACAAATTGAAAAAAGGAACGGATCCAATCCAAGTACCTGTGAAGAGCTCCATAGTTCAAAGTGAGTGGGAGAAACAACAAGAAACAAACGATTGATGAGTTTGAAATAAACAATATTTTGTGCAGAAGGATACAATCCCTGCTCCAAAGGGATGACCTGAGGCCATCCATATGTCATATACATCTTCTTCTTCTTCTTTTTCTTCTCAGATTCGTTTGAGATTATTACTGTAATTGATCATAGATCTAGAATCTGCAGAGGAATTCGAGAGATTGATGGAAATGTTTGTTTGAGGTTTGATCCGCGATTTGGATTTGGATTTGGAATTGGGAATTGGAAATTGGGAAGAACCAAGTTCAACTACAAGGCCCCAACCCAACAACATCAACACTGGAAATTAAAATAAATTTTTCGTTTATCAAATAAATTAATTATTTTTTATGTATAATTAATTTTATTATGACAACTGTGATAATAAATGGATAGTGTAAAATCTTTTTCTTAAAACACAATCTGGATGTGTTACATTGGAATATAACTTTTGAATTTTTTTAGGATCATTTATTTTTACTATTGATAACAAAATTACGAATGTAAGAAACATTCAATTATTAAAAATATTTCATTTTTATTAATAATATTTTTAAAATTTTCCATCTGAATATTGTAATGTACTAATAAAATAATTTTTTTTATAATATAGCAATTGACGAAACTCACATATTTATAAATTTTTAATTTAAAATATATCGACATTATAAAGAAATAAATATGTTGTATTATGTTAGAAGTTAATACTATTTTAGATAATAAATTGTCACATCGAATTAATTCAGTTTGAACAAAATGTATAAAGTAAAACTGAGAAATATTTATAAAAATCAATACATAGATGTTGAATCACTTTAAATTTTTGTTTTGTCAACTTTTATATTCATTCACCAATTCACACTAAATTTATAATATAAGAAAATGGTGTTTTATTTTTTTTAAGGTTTAAATATGTGTTTTTCCTTTAAATATACTATTCAAATATATTATTTTTTATTTTAATCTTCCAAAAAAATTTATTTGGGTTTAGTATGTAAACCGTCGTAGCATGTGACTTTATAAATGCAGATCAACATATCATCTTTAATGATATATTAAAAATTAGAATATTTTATATTATTAATTAATAAATTTATTTATTTATTATTTAATAATTAATGTATTTTATAAATAAATAGAAATTAAACGAAGACTTTAAGTGTTTTTAGAACTCTTTTTTTCTTGACTTTATCCATTAAAATGTATCTACTTCTATTTTCTTATCACGTAAATATGGAAGAAGGTGAACCCAAATTATAGGATTGAGGGGCAGAACAAAGTTTTTAAGTCATATGGGTAGAGAGTTCGTATTAAGATGATCCTCTATCTATCAAGAATTTTTGTAAGACTTCAACTATAAGATATATTTTTTAAGTCAATTGTGTATTTGATAAGAAAATGAAAGTAGAAAGACTGTAATAGATAGAGAAGAGTTTCATGATTTATTACAGGAAAAAATACGACTTTTTCAAAAAAAATTAAATGTCTCACTTTATTTCTATTCATATATTTTTTATAAAATAATATAATTATTAAATAAATTTATTAATTAATAATATAAAATATTTTAATTTTTAAAATATTATAAAATATAATATTTGATGTGCCTTTATAGAACCATATATCGCGTCTATTTGTAATTATCAGCTCTCATCTATAACTTTACAAAGACTAAATTCCAACAAAAAAATGTATATAATAAAAATAAAAAAAATTATATTGACAACGACCAAAGACATGTTTACACATTTTTTTTAATCATGTTGTTACATTTTTAAAAATAATTTATTAGTATAATTTAGTTTTTAGATGTAATTAGAAATATAATTATAATAAAAATTTATTATAATTTTAAATTAAAGGATAATGTAAATTTAATATAAATTTAAATTAAAGTATAATTTAGCAGTGTCAATTTACAAGAAAATAACTCAAGTTTGATATTGGTTGTGAAAACAGAAAACAAAGAATGGTTTTTGACCAGAAAACGGAGAATGTTCTTGGTTAGTTAAGACCGACAATTTAATTTATCTATTTAACTAGATAATCAAACAAACTGAAAGTAAATACATTGGGAAAGAGATACCGCAGAAGAATATATCCTAGTTCACCAAACTCAGACTACGTTCAGTCTTCACAATTATGATATTTTCACTAAGTGCTAAAATGAAGAATAATCTTGGTTTTACACATCATGTTTCAGATCAACCTTGATCTATTACAAAATCAAATCATTTCTACCCAGAAAGAAGTTCAATCAAATCACTTATCAATCATTAGATAGGATTTTATAGTGTCACACACGCACAATTATCACATGAGGTTTATGTGTGTATCTCTTGATGTTTATATATATATAGTGTTCATTTTTGTTTACTGCCATAATGGAACTTTTAATTAAATTATTTAAATAAATATTTCTTATATTAAACTATCACAATCCAATTTAACTGTTTTATTGTGTGACCCTTTAAGCTCCCACTTTTTTTTGGAATAACGGAGTGGGAGTGAATGGGTAAAAAAATAGGGCACAAGTATGAAAAAAGGTGCAGAGAAAAAAACTGCAAAATTAAAGAATATCACGAAGGAGAAGAGTGGCGGAGAAGTGAAGTATGTGAACAAGTAAATATTTGAGTGTGCTCTTTTTTTTATCAGAAGAAGCAAAACATTTTTTGTAGGAGCACACAACATCAGAAGAGGTGGTCATAAAATTTTAAATGCAAAAAGACCAAAACAATTAAAATAATAACAAATAGTTGAGGCAAAATGGGTGTTAGGGTTAAGATGATATGGTTTTATGATTTAGGGTGATAGATTTTAGGGTGTTGGGGTTTAGGAGGTTAAGATTTAAGGTGTAACGATTTAGGTGTCAGGGTGTTAGGATTTAGTGTGGTAGGGTTAGGGTGTTAAGGTCTAAAAGGTTAAGGCTTAGTTTTTATGGGGTTAGGGTTTATTGTTTTAGGATTTAGGTTTTAGGGTGGTAGGGTTAGGGTGATTGAGTTTTGGGTGTTAGGGTTTAAATGGTTAGGGTTTAGGTTGTTTGCTTTTAGGGGGTTAGAATTTAGGTTTTTAGGGTTGAGATGTTAGGGTGTTAAGGTGTTAGTCTTTAGGATGTTAGAGTTAGGGTGCAAGAGTTTAGGATTTAGGGTGGTAGAGTTAGGGTGTTATGGTTGAGGTGTTAGAGTGCTAGGGTTTAGGGGTTTAGGTAGTCAGGGTTAGGGTTAGGGTTGAGTATTTAGAGGTTTTGGTGTTTAGGGTGTTAGGTTTTGTGGGAATAGGGTTTTATGTGTTAGGGTTTAAGGGGTTAGGGTGTTAGATTTTCAGGGGGTAGGATTTAGGGTTGAGGTGTTAGGATTTAGAGTTTAGGATGTTATTGTATAAGATTTAGGGTTACAGTTTAGGATTTGAGGGTTTATGATTTATGGTGTTATGGTTCTAAGGTGTTAAGGGGTTAGGGTGTTTGGGTTTCGTGGTATTGTGTTTAGGATTTTGGGTTTTGTGTTTAGGGTGTTAAGGTTAGGGTTTAGGTTGTTAAGGTTTATATGGTTAGGGTGTTAGGGTTTGGAGTTTATGGCTTAGATGGTTAGAGTTTGGAGTTTAGGGTTTAATGTTATGGTTCAGGGTTAGGGTATTAAGTTTATGGTTAGAGTTAGGGTTTAGGGTTTGGATATGGTTTAAGGTTTAGCATTCAAGAGATACACACATAAACCTCTTGTGAAAATTTTGGTGTGTGATCCTTTAAAACAAGGTTTAGGGTGATAGGATTTAAGATGTTTGGGTTTAAGTGTTTAGGGTGTTATCTTTTAGGTTTTGGGGGGTTAGGATTCAGGGTTTTAAGGTTGATATGTTAGGGTGTTATTGTTTAAGGTTTTTAGGTGTTAGGGTTTAAGATGTTAGTGTGTAGTATTCAGAGTTTAGGATTTAAGGTTTATGGTTTATGGTTTATGGTTTAGGGTGGTTGGGTGTTATTGTTTAGGGTGATAGGATTTAGGGTATTTGGGTTTAAGGGGTTAAGGATTAAGGTGTTAGCTTTTAGGTTTTGAGGGGTTAGGGTTTAGGGTTTTAAGGTTGATATGTTAGGATTTATGGTTTTAGGGTGTTATGGTTCAGGATGTTGGTGTGTAGTATTTAGGTTTTAAGGTTGTGGTTCAGGGTTGAGGGTTAGGGTCTAGGATTTAGGGTGTTAGGGTTAGAATTAGGGTTTAGAGTTAGGATAGGATTTAGGGTTTAGTGTTCAAGAGATACACACATAAATCTTATGTAAAATTTTTGGGTTTGTGATGCTTTAAAACAGGGTGTATGGTGTTATATTTTAGTGAGTTTAGGGCTTATGATTTAGGATTTAGGGTGGTAGGGCTAGGGTGATAGGGTGTTATTGTTTAAGGTGATAAGATTTAGGGTGTTAGGTTTTAAGTTTTGGGGGGATTAAGATTTTAGGTTATAAGATTGATATGTTAGGGTATTAGGATTTAGGGTTTTAGGATGCTATGGTTTAGGATGTTAATGTGCAGTATTTAGGATTTAGGGTTACATTTTTTGGTATTAGGGTTTACGGTAAGAGTTTAGGGCTAGAGTGTTAGGATAGGGTTTAGGGTAAGAGCTTTGGGTTTTATGGTGTAGAATTAAGGTTTATGGTGTTAGGGCTTTATGTTGTTATGTTAGGGTATAGGGGGTTAGGGTGTAGGATTTAGGTTTAGGGTGTTTGGGTGTTTGGGGTTTG
>JBBPBT010000151.1:11679101-11689647 GCA_037974875.1 Cicer bijugum | reverse complement strand
CGAAAGCTATTTGAAGTAGTTTAATAAAAAATGATATAAATTATAAGTTCATAAATTATTACTACATGTCTATAATGAGAGGTATTTCTCTTAATAAGCAACACCTTCTTCTTCTTTCTTTCTTTTTTATTTATTTATTTATTTTTATTTGATAAATTATATTAAAATAAATGAATATTGTTAAAACGTAATAATATAAAATTATTGACGAAATGTATATAGTAAAAAATTGAGAGTTGAATTGGAGGGAATTATGCAAGGATTGCGATAAAAAAAATTATTGAATAAATTATGTACACGGTACCCATTTAAATACTCAAATCGAAGAATTTCATTATATACAGACCAAATAAATCTTGTAGTCTATAAGCTATAACGTCCAACCTTTTATGATTTGTCAAACATATCCTAAAAAAACAGTATAAATATACCGAGTTTGTTTTTAACATGTGTCTGAAAACATTTTTTTTTTCAAAAACTGATTTTTTTATTAGTTCTCCCTTTTTTTTTAATAATTTCCCCGATGTTATAAAGTTCAACACTTAACAAACATTCTCTCTCTCTTTTGTTTAATTCCAAAACCCTCCCTTCTTTATATTTAAAACGTTGATTAATATCGTTCACGTTACTTCATGCTGCTTTCAACACAAGGGAATCTCGAGTGAAAAAAACACAAGGGAAATTGATCTAAACTTGGTTTTGTCTCGAACAATATATATATATATACCCTCTTTTCAATTATTAGCAGCTACGCTTAAAATATATGAACATAGTAATATTAATATATTTTCTTTCTCAATGTGAACATTTTTATAGGACAAATTTTATATATTTATATTATGGATAGGACGTGAATTGTTTATGTTCTTTATAATCACATATATACCGTTCGTGCTCATTATATTGTAAGGTTAATCCCCCTTATCTATATTTATTTATCCATACGGTCAAACTCGTTGATCCCACTATATAAAAATCATTTTCACAAGGTAGGTCATATATTTCAGCATATCTATGTGAAAATCACGTCTCTTTTTGGTTTTCTTTGTCATAATATTTCTAAGTTATAGAGCGTTAAAATTCAAATCAATCTAAATTAATATTTAGGGGCATCAATTAGACTCAAATTTAGTGGGTATTCGTAAAAAAAATCCAACAATGGATAAAGTAAAAATCTACATAATAGGTATGAGCATAGTGAGTGATGTCCCGCAAAATTAAACGGATATGGGTGCAGATATACGAGTATTATAATATCTATTCCGCCGCACACTCGCACTTATATAAATATATTATTTATTTATTTTATATTAATATTTAGTTTAATTAATTGTTTTCTTTTATGTTTTAATATCTATTAATATCATTGGACCATTACAATATTTATAATTAAATCAAAAGATAAATGCTTGCAAATTTTTTAAGAATTTGATTATGATGAATAATTAAATAATTGTGTCTTTATAATTATACTTGCAACTTCTTATCAATTGTTTTTACTGATCTGAAATAATATTGTCGTAAGACTTGTAACTTCATAAAATATTATTATGGATATTTAAATGTGTATTGTAACGAATGTTCATTTGAAATGTTTTGACTTAGAAATTATTTTGATTTATAATATTTTATGATTGGATTTATGATATTTAGATAAATTTTAAATTTAATAACAAAATAATATTTATTTATTTATCTATTTTAGTTAAAGTGTAAGTAATGGGTATGGGTACGGACCCTTAGGGACCCAGAGGTAAGAGTACGAGTATTAAAATTGATACCCAAGAAGATACGGGCACAATCATGTATTTTTTTAAACTGTGGATATGGGTACGGATACTATAGTACCCTACCCAAACCCTAAGTATTGTCATCCCTATTAATATATAATATATTGATTAAAATAAAATTACATTAAATTAAATATTGTATGATGTTTTTGAATTTTCTTAAATGAAAACTGTTTGATGCAAATTAAATTTTGGATTCCTTTTTTAAAATCAAATAAAACTGAACCACACAACATACATAAAACAAACCAAATGTTTACAATTATAATATTATCTCATTTTTAGCCTAGGAAAAATCTCACTCAGTACGGCCACATTGTTATCTCCACTTCATAATTTTGTGTAGAATAGAAAGGCATGATAAATGTTTACCTGTTGAGAAATGAAAAAAAATTATACCCTTCTTAATAAGAATAGCAATACTTAGATTCAATTAGTTCGTTAGAAATTAGTTAATTTGTTAGAGTTACTTACTTTTTAGTTTTGGGCTATTGACTCTATATATAGAGTTCATTGTATTACTTTTATCGTCTCTTGTAAAAATAATTACTTATGAGTTTTCCTCAATCCGAACCTTACAAAGCTCTTTTGATATATAATTCATAATATATAATTTATCTGATATATAATTTTATTTATTTAACTAGTTTATTTATTTTAAATTATAATATACAAATTATAAAAGATAAAAATGACTTTAGTTACTGTAATAAAAATAGAACTATCACAAAACATATTCTAAAACAAATTATGTCTAGTCAAACAAAATCTAGAACTCAAAATCTTATAAATATACATGATGTATGTGTCAACATATCCCAAACATATTTCTCCATTTTTTTTCAAAAACTCCTTTTTTTTTCTTTAGTTCTCCTATATTTTAAATTTCACAATTAACAAACATCTCTCTCTCCCTTATTTTAATTCCCAAACTTCCCCTTCTTTTTTATATTTAAAAGACTTAATTGCAGTTTAGGTCCTATATTTTAGCTGAATCGCAAAAGTAATCATTTCATTTTATTTCTCTTCAATTTTGGTCCCCAAATAGAATTTTGGTCCAAAACTTTGATAAAATTTTGTATTTTAAAGTCGTACAACACCATTTATGATCATAGATTTCAGGTACAATTATTGCACCACGAAATTTTAAGGTATAGTATGACTTAAATAAATATAAAAAAAAAATTTATTAAATTTTAGACCAAAATTTTGTTTGGGAATCAAAACTGAAGAGAAATAAAATGGATGTCTACTTTCGTATTCAGCTAAAATAAAGGAACGAAAAACTGAAATTAAGCCTATTTAAAATTAAGTCGATTAATATCTTTCACACTTCATGCTGCTTTGAACACGAGTGAATCTTGAGTAAAATAAACACACAAGGGAATCGATCTAATTAAACATGGTTTTGTCTCAAACTATATATGTGTATACTATAAAATATTAATATTAATATAGTTTTTCTCAATGTGAGCATTTATATATATAGGAGAAATTTAATACATTTACATTATGGATATATAGGACGTGAATTGTCTATGTTCTTTATAATTACCTATGTAATCCACGTACTCTTTATATACTAGTCCAATCATATAAAGGAAAATGAGTTTAATAAAATGAATATATTAATAAATAAATAAAATAAAATAAAATATTAATAAGTATTTTTGTGATATTTGTTAAAAATCTAAATATAAAAAAATAAATCTTAAACATCGTACAATTCTTACTTACAAATTATAAAAGTGATATTTTTTATTCAAAAACTTATTTTTATTTTATTTTATATAGTTTTTAATAACCAGCTAAGTACATAAATTACGGTCAACTATGAGCATTTATTAAGTTGTCTATATTTCCATACTTCTTCCTTAGTGGAGCACGTTGGAGTTGCGAATGAATATTTTAGTGATGCACAAGTTTTGTGAAAGATGAACTAAGCGACACGCACTTTAATAAACCAAAACCAAAACCAAAACCAAATTATTATGGTTAGTTTAGTGAAATAACTAATTTTCTTCTCTAACCTACTATATATGCCTCGATTAGGATAATCTCCCGCTGATTTTATGGAAGATTCACATATGGGTTTATTGGAGCACGACTAATTTACAATTAATCATCGACTCTTCTAAGATGTCCAAAATATTTTTTTTGAGATATGGCAATATATGCCTATGACAGAGCTACTTCAAACACACAAGACAATAACTCAATAGATCTAAATTTGTGGTCTAAAAGTGATTGAATTAATTATGTTTCGGGTCTTTAATGCATTGTTGATCATCACCTATGATAACACTATCATCTACATACACCAACAATAGGATAAATGAGTTTGTTTAATAAAGAATGTATGAAAACACAATGATATGCCTCGCAACAACAAATTATGTAAAATTATTTTATAATTTTTATTAATTTTTCAACTAAATACAAGGTGATTGTTTTAGACCATACAAACAATTTTTATATTAATTAGCAAACAAAATCAAACTCTCTTAGATCATCAAATCTAAGAGGTTTCTCTCCATAAATTTAATCTATACTAAGACTCTATTTAAGATGATATTTTAATATCAAATTGATATAAAAGTCGATGTTTTATAGTTGTCATAGACAAGAACAAGAGAATACATATCCCATTTTTGAAATCAAATATCTCTAAAGAATGTATAATTGTTGTTTGTATCATTAATTTGAGTGTACTCTTTTGTTAACAGTTGATCTTTTGAATGATCCATTAGTCCATTAGAATCCATTTTAAGGGCAAAGAGCTATTA
Organism: Cicer bijugum; assembly: GCA_037974875.1. NCBI lineage: Eukaryota > Viridiplantae > Streptophyta > Magnoliopsida > Fabales > Fabaceae > Cicer > Cicer bijugum. Next base: position 11,685,071 of record JBBPBT010000151.1, on the reverse strand, counting down.
ATAGTGTCCAATTGTAAATCTTTCAAGAGGAGTTGAAAGTTTTTCATGATTCATTTGTCTCACCAATCATTGTTTATCGTCATTTTAGACTGAATAATTACTTTTAGATAATATTAGTAATATATACAAGAGATATATCATACAAATGAAAATATAGTGAAAAAAAAAACAAATGGTGATAACTCAAAATTGTAAATAGTACAAGGATTATAAGTAAATCATTTATATTTACAAAGAATAATTGATAAATCAACATAATAATCAAGTGAGACCGCTATAGAATAATGAAGGGAAATAGAAGTAAAATCTCTAAATAATATGATATTAATGTTAGTTTTTTTTATAATTTTTAACAAATTAACTTTAAAAATTATATACTATTATACTAATTAAATTGATTATAGATATGAGTCCAAAAGTGGTTAGAGATATATTTTACACCCTATTTGATACGTACGTGTTGTAATTTATCACCACTCATTTATTACTCAAAATCAATTCTTTTTCTTCTAATTCACATTCGTCGCCTCCTTTAAGAACTTAGATTCTACCTTATTCTTTGAGCATTAGAGAGCAGTAGTTTTGGAGATATTTCTGTCAAGTTATTTTTATTTTTTTATTTAAATAAATAATTTCTTTAAAAATTTAACTTTTTTTCCTTTCATATTTTTATATATATTTATTGTCTGATATAATATTATTTTATTTGTTGTTTTAATGTAATATTATATAGTTACTTTATTTTGTTATGAATTTATCATGTTCGTATGGTTTTACTTTATATATGATTAATTATTTTGGTAGTATTGATTTACATAATCGATATTTAGAGTCTATTTGATTTAAAGAAAGTGAGATGATAGAAGAAATTTTAATGAAAGAGAGATTAAGAGAAGTAAAGACATGATTAATTCAAATGAAATGGAATAGGAAGATATATAAATAAATTTTTAATAGTTTTATATTTCATTCAATGACTTTATAATTACATATGTCTTTAATTCTCTTCCATTAATTCATCCCCATAAAAGTTGAAGAAAAACAAAAATTTAAACATCTTCCATTTCTTTCCTTCTGTTTCAAACTTCTCCAACCAAATACATCTTGTATCATCTTTCACTAAAAAAATTTATTTCCTTGATTTTTCTAATAGTGGGGCTAATAAATGTCCTACTGTATAAAAAAAAAATAATAAAATTGAAGCATTGTTTAAAAAATATAAAAATTAAAAATTTTAAAAAATTGAATACATTAGTTTACTTTGATTGCATTTGTTCCACCGGCCTCTTAACCTCACATGACAGGCGCAGTGACTTGATCACCTGATTTCTTCACCAATATATATAACCACCCACCACACCATCAATTCTCGAAAACTCGAAACGTTCCTTCATCTCTCTCTCTCTCTAACTTCTCTCTCTAAAATTCAAAGCAATCAAGGAAACTCCTTCGAAAATGGGATTCCCCGTAGGGTACCCTGAAGTATCCGTCCCCAAAGTCTTCCTCTACATTCTTTCTCTCCTTGCCTTTCTAAGATCCCTAGCTCTCTCCTTCATTTCTCTCCTCCATCTCTCCGACCTCCTCGACACCGATTTCTCCGCCGTCACCGTACCGGAATTAAACTCCCACCGTCCCACTCTCTCGGCAATCCTCATCCGTGAATTCCTCCCCGTCGTAAGTTTCAACAAAATTGTTGGAGATTCGCTGCCGGCGGGGTGTGCGGTGTGTCTGAACGAGTTCGCCGGAGAGGAAGAGATCAGGTGTATGGCGAACTGCAGACATATATTCCACCGGACATGTGTGGACCGTTGGATTGATCATGATCAGAAGCTGTGCCCACTTTGTAGGACCCACTTCGTGCCTGATCATAAAATGGAAGATTATAATCAACGGCTGTGGGCTGCTTCTGAATATGAAGATGATGTTTCTCTTTTTTCTCAACGCGCGTGATGACTACATTGCTACCGCTTTCATACTTAGTTTTTTTTTTTTTTTGGACCTTTTTTTCTCCTTATATTTTTCAGGGAGTTTTTTTCCTTTTATATACATGTTTTTGGGCTGGTACGTGACTTTGAATATAAATTATTAAACCAAAAATATAATAAATGTTTCCATGATAGTAAGAGAAATAAAGATTTGGAAATCCTATAATTTGATCGAGAGATAAAAAGATGATATTAGTCTCGTCAGAATGAAACAAATATAAATATAATTAGAGAGTCTGAAAATATTCTATAAAGTACCATTTCTTTATTTTAAATTTATTTTATAACAAAAAAATAAAGATGTGGATTAACGTGTACGTTTTTTTTCCCTGAAATTAACGTGTACGCTTTATTTAGCTTTATTGGTTTTCTGGTTCATCTTTTTTTGGTCCAGAAATTATGAGCGAGGTTGTGGACACTGGACAGATTGTGTGAATTAAACCCATAAGCATTTAGTGGTGATTAATTTATGCTAAGAAAATCCGTTGGACATTTAAGATAGATTATGTCGTCTCAAATACATAATCTCTTGGTACATGGAAGTAGATTTAGTAATGATGAATATTGATGGATGATACTTACTTACGGTATTTATTCGGTACAAGGAATTCCTCATTATAAGAACTTAACTTTGAAAATGGCCTTAAGTGGAAGCTCTTGATTTTATTTATTTTTTTGGTCAACAATCGGTCATGGTGTATATGTGTAGACAATCCAAAATTCGAGTACAAAATTGTTAAATAATGAGATGTTTTTTTTTCCTAAGGTTAGAATTTATATGTATCTTTATGATCTCATAATCTTATTTATATATTGAGGTTTTTTAAGTTTTTTAAAAGATTTTTGTTCGATTTAATTGTAGTTTTAATTCTCTTATTTTTATTGATTTATGAAATTAGTTCTCCTATTTTAAAAGTCGACATATTTAATCTCTCTCTCTGATTTTTTAACTAAAAAATGATGATGTAGTATGCTTTAAATAGTGTGACATATCATACTAAGATGAAGAATGATTGAAATAAAACGCTGTTAAAACGACTCTCATGATATTGAAATAAAACGCCGTTAAAACTTAGTTTTTAACTTTGGAAATCTTTCATATTTTGAATTTAACTAATGAAATATGAACAATTAATGCATCTAGATGGTTTTATATCATAAAATTATATGTCATATCACAAAAAATATGTCAAATTTTTATTTTTTTTAGTTCAAAAATATGAAAAAAGATCAAAATTGTCGACTTTTAAAATAGAAAAATCAATTTTGAGAATTGGTAATAATAAATTGACCAAAATTATAAATTAAGTCTTTCTATTATAATCATCAAAATAAGGATTTGATGTCTTTGGATCACCCTATGATATAGAACACGTGTTCTTCTTTGTAAATGTCATATGGTAGTTGTAACCACAATATGATTGCCATCAAGTGTCTCATATTAAATGTGTAAGTGCGAGTTATTGTGTTTGTCGTCACTAAATTCTTTATTTGTTCATCTAGTGGTCATGACGAGAGGTCTAGACAAGTTATTGTAGTATGCTACTTCAGATCCTATTGTCGAAAACGACATCACCTAACATCAAAAAGGTTTTTGGAATATCATTTGATTGGATCGGGTCTGTCCAAAGTCACTCATTTTTATGTTGGGTATGAACTTTGTTGTCATAAGTTCGGTCCAAAACAATTTGTTTTGGTAATAATCTACGGTTACTCTATAGTTTTGTTGATGTATTTCATTTGGTCACAAATATAAATAAAAATATGATAAAAGATAATTGATGTATTTAGATAAAAAGATATTTTTTAGTCAACACTAGTAAGAGACAAGTGCATTTAGAGGAATCCACTTTCTTAGTTTGAGATGCAACTCATGTATAGTTTGTTTTGGTAAACTGCCATTTTATCCACTAAAAATAAAATGCTATCATTTTTGTTATTGACTTAGCAAAAAATTTAAATTAATTTTTGAATTATTAAAATAGTCATTGAAATATACAATTTACTGTTAAAATAGTTCATAATTATTATAACGTCAAATACTAACCTAACTGACATTTTGATAATTCGATTATTAATTTGAGTTTTTTTATTGAGTCAATGATCAAAATGATAACGTTCTATACTTTCACGGAGTTAAATTGTGGTTTATCCATAGTTTTTATTTATTTATATTGAGTATATTATAGTTGTTTTGATTATTATGTATATCCAATTAAAAAGACATTAATTTTAGATAATATTTTAATAAAAAATATTTATCTCGTGTTTGATTTTAATAATAAATTATAATTAATATATTATAATTATTTTCAATTTTATTTAGAATATATAAACAAAAAATAAATGAAGTAGAAATGTCAATTTACAAACAATGGGGTTTGAATTGTAAATTAACCTTTTAAAACTTTCTGTTAAAACTTAAAGATTTTAAATCTAGATTAACTTTGGTTGTGAAAACAGAAAACAAAGAACATTGATGATTATGAAAATAGAAAACAGAGAATGTTCTTGATTAATAATAAACACACAACTTTAAGTTATCTATCTAATTTAATAATCAAAAGAATATAAATAAATATAAATAAGAGGAGATAAATCATGCATAGATTTATCATGGTTCACCCAATTCGGAGTACGTTCAATTCTCACAGTTTGTGAGATTTTTCACTAAGTGTTTAAACGGAGAACGTTCTTAGTTTTTACACTACCAGTTCAGATCAACTTTGATCTGTTACACAACTTTACCTTTCTGCCCATAAAGGATTTCAATATTCTACTTTTCAACCTTTGAGAGGATTTTTACACTTTACCTTTTACTAATAAAATGATTTTCTACAAGCTACTCAAACTATCTTCAATACAATAGTTTTGAGTTTATAAGCTACTTAACCTTATAGAATCTGAGAAAGTTCAACACTTGTTTGAGTTTTGATTATTTTGACAGAGAAATACAATAGAACGATTATAGGAATCAAATGAGAAAAATCAGAACATACTCTATGTAAGAATATGAGAGATTTTCAAGTATGATTGCAAGTAAATGATTATTTGATTTGCACTTGAATGTCTGATTTTTCCTTAAGCTTGAAGTTCCTTTTGTAGGCTTCAATGAGACTTATGACAACTCATATGACCGTTAGAAAGGGTACAATTGTCATGTGTCAGTTTGTGGATAAGATCATACTTGAAATAAGAATGTTCTTTACTGAACATTCTTCGTTTTACTACTTCATGAAGAAGCTAGCTTGTAGCCTTTGAATTATCCATCATTCACAGTACTTCATGGCCTTTTACCACTTGTATATATAGTTCAGGTATACAGTTGAAGCATACACTTCAAGAACGTTCTTCGTACTTGCCATTCAAGTTGGAGAAAGACTAGTCTTGACTCTCGAGAATGAACTTGTTTGATTTATTGTGAACCATAACTTTTATCCTTTGTTATTTTGGATTGATTATTTGCTAAGATAAGTCATGTATATTCCTTAGAGAGTATTGATAAGATGATTGTTAAATCCAGGAGCAAATATTTCTTCAACAAAGAAGATCGTTTGTTCGTGAAATTTTAGAACTATGGAGAAAGTTCTCCATTTTCCAGACTTCTATCAAAAACATTATTCGTTCTACCTTTGTATTTTTGTTTCCTTTTCAATGTGATTTTGCTAGTAATGTTTGGTACTTATATTTGATTGTTACACTAAAAAACACATGTTAAATTAACATATCATTTAGAATCATAATGACCATTCTTAATTAACTTTTGTTTGTTTACATCAAAACATTAATTGAGATTTTGTCTCAACAATAAATATATTATTTGTTATATTTATCAGTGATAAATATTTGTGTCGTAGTTTTTTTTTTAAAATTAATCAATGACAAATACGTGTCCTATTTTTTTTTATATATATCAATAAAAACTATTTGTTTCATATTTTTTTTTATATTTATTGGTGACCAATATTTTTATATATATTAGTGC
>JBBPBT010000151.1:11658283-11674847 GCA_037974875.1 Cicer bijugum | reverse complement strand
ATTATAAATTTTTAATTAAATTATAAAATTAAATATTTATATTTAATTTTATTTACACCATAAATGCAGGTTTATTTTCTCATCGGATTCATATTGTCCCTCAACTCAAACATAAAATATAAATAAATTGTATTCTATGGATTTAAATACGAGTAAATTTTAAGTAACTGTTTTATGTTTAATATTAACTTTGCAAAAGTATCATTTAGTTAACACTCTCTTCTGGAAGTTCAATTAATGATAGTTTTGTAACTATAATTATAATTATTATATTTTTTATTAAGTCAAAAAATAGATGAAGTTAAGTAGCATTGTTAATTAGCGTGCAATTGATTATTTCTGCTCATTATGAGTTTAGAGGGAGTACTCCCTCATACCGTATTTACAAACTTAGATACGAAAAATTTCCGTGGATTCAATACTTGTATAGTTTTCTATTTTGTCATTATGCAAAAGCAAAACCATATCACATCAATTCATACAATTTAGGCAAGTAACATATTAATTCCTCTAATCACGGCTTCAATCTTCCCTGCTTAATAAATTAGGGGGATTATTACTCGGATATAAGGGGTTTTAAACTCAATTTTGCCAAACAATTCAAAATAAGTATGCAATTACATGTTAAGTTGTGACCGATTGTTGCATCGATTTAAGTAGATTTTGGTTAGTGTGATTTTGTCCGTGAATTGGTTTAGGTGATGAATTTTTTAGTTTTTATTAATTTGTTCTTTTTCTTTAACTTTTTGTTCATTTTATTTTTAAATTCATTTAAAAAAACATACATGATTTTTAATATTTATGTTAATATTTAAGTAAATTGTTATCAAATAATTTATTTATTTTGGTGGTGGTGCAACAACTAAATGAGAATTAAATCGTCACAAAAAAATTATTGAATTTTTATACCTTGAGTGTTAAGTGAAGTAGTCTTGTTTAAATATTTGTGGTTTATTTTTTTCTCACCTTTACTTGACCATTCAAATATGTATAAATCCACATTTGTGAATCCGTGTAACTTACAATTTGCTATAATATATTTTTTAAATTGATTTATTCAGGTAACTCGAGTTTAATTAATTGATTTATTCAGGTAACTCGAGTTTAATTAAGTCAACTGATTTTTCTAAACTATAATAAAAAAAAACTCATAACTATAATAAAAAATTAAATTTGAGTAATTTTTTCGGAATAATTGCAATGTAAAGTTTTTTAGTAATTATACATCTTAAAATAGATTCCTTAAAAATTTAGTATTGGAGTTGCTCTAAGTAGATATGTAGTGTATGAAATTTTGGGCTCTAAAACAAGGCCTTTGGAAAATATTTAACATATCGAAGGAAAGCTCAAGAAAATCTTATTACAATATGTACACTAAGAGAAGAAAAAAACCGATTAATACTAGTAGTTCCTTGGATCAGACTCCATGTAATAAAGTAGAATACTTCTACATTGTTTGACTTCATAATAAATACACACCACTAGAGCCGTCAAAAAACCCCTAACTACAGGGCTCTTTAATTTTTTATTTTATTATTAGGTCTACTATATTTTGTTAATTTTAAGATTTTTTTTTTAAAAAAAAAAAATATTTTATCGAAAAAAATCAGAAAAATTCTATCGAAAAAAAATCAGAAATTTTTATAGAAAAAAAAACAAAAAATTTTTATAGTAAAAAATCTAAAAAGTTTATAGAAAAAAATTAAAAAAAATTTATCGGTCAAAAAATTGAAAAATTTTATTTTTCAAAAAAGAAAATCGATTCTTTTTTTAAAAAAGTAGGCCTATGGATCTCTTAAGCCCACAAAATTTTAGGGGACTTTTAGTTTAGGGGCCTTGTTTTTTGGGGCTTTTTAAATTATTAATTTTTTTTACCCTTTCAAAATATGGACTGGAGTAGAGCTGTCAATTTGACAAGCCCCCTAATTATTGGCTCCAGCCCACATTTTGAAGGGGTAAAAAAAATTAATAATTTAAAAGGCCCCAAAAACAAGGGCCCCTAAACTAAAAGCCCCCTAAAAAATTTGTGGGCCTAGAAGGTCCATAGGTCCACTTTTTTTTAAAAAAAATCGATTTTCTTTTTTGAGAAATAAAGTTTTTCAATTTTTTCACCGATAATTTTTTTTTTATTTTTTTCTATAAAATTTTCCGATTTTTTTTCGATAAAAAGTGTTCGATTTTTTTTCGATAAAAATTTCTGATTTTCTTTCGATAAAAATTTCCAATATAAAATTTCTGATTTTTTTTTGATAAAAAATTTCTGATTTTTTTTCGATAAAAAATTTCCGATGTTTTTCGATAAAAAATTTTTGATTTTTTTTCGATAAAATATTTCCTATTTTTTTTTCGATAAAAAATGTCCGATTTTTTTCGATAAAAAATTTTCAATTTTTTTCGATAAAAAATGTCCGACTTTTTTTAGATAAAAAATGTTCGATTTTTTTTCGACAAAAATTTCTCATTTTTTTTCGATAAAAAGTTTCTGATTTTTTTTTTCGATAAAAAAATCTTAAAATTAACAAAATATTGGGGGCCTATGAGCCTCTAGAGCCCCCTCCCTTAGGCCCCATGAAATAATGGGCCGAAATTAAGAGCCCCTTAAAAATTATTTTAATAGGGGACCTAATAATAAAAGAAAAAAAGTAAGGGACCTTGTAGTTTATGGGCTTTTTTGACGGCTCTAAGCTCTAGACTAGAGCCAATAATTAGAGGGCTTGTCAAATTGACAACTCTACACACCACATGCAAACTTATTTGACATAATTATATTCCATTATTGACCTTGAAAATTCCAAGTTCTAAAATTATTCTGTAAGAATTAAGGACACTTTGAAGGTTAATATGGTAAACTAAACTCAAAATACCCTCTCACCTATTTAACTTCTTTTTCAAGTTTGAGCTCAGTACCAACCATCACACTTTTTCTAACCTTTACTTGAATCTTAAGTTACTCCTTCAAGTGATTTTAAACATTGTAAATTATATCATAAAAAAAAAAAAAGAAGTGAAGTCTCTCACTCTCAAACACCACACCCTCAAAAATCATAAATAGAACATGTCAATTACAACAAGAATATATCATTTTGTTCAAATTTTTCTCGTGTAAACAATACATTAAATCATAATATATTATTAATTTCTTCCTAGCATTCATATATTTGGTTTCTTGAAGCATTCAATCTAAAATGTGAGTGATAGATAGATATTATGCCTAATTTAGACTAGGTTTTAGCTTATTTGAAAGCTTCTCAATTATAGGTGTTTGTGAAAAAGTTTGAAATGAGTTTCTGAAAAAATTGAGATACATAAACTAAATTCAATTTATAAGTGAAGCAATTATTTAGAAAACTCCTAGTTTTTGAAATAGGTTAAATCCAAATTGGCTCTTAGTATTTTTGATTCAATAAGGCTTTTGTGAATTTTCTATATGAGATTATGTATTTGGGGATTGATGCTATAGGGGAAAGTTTTGTGATGAAGAAATGACAATGTGTGATGGGACAAATTCCTTTTGGTGTGAGCATGGTGGAAGTTGTGAGGAGATTGTTCAAGGAGAAAAGTATTCATGCAAATGTCCCTTTGGATTTGGTGGGTAGCATTGTGAGCAAGCTGGAGTACCTTGTGGTCAGATTTTCTGTTTCCATCATGCTCAATGCTTGGATGAAGCAAGTGATGTTTGTCATTGTCCACATGATTGGAAAGGAACTGCTGATTGCTCTCTTCCAAGCACTTCAACAGGTTTTTCTCCCAAATTCAACTGTTTGCGGTAGGCAAAATCGAAATTGGACGATTCATATTTTAATACAGATTTTGATTTTTTTTTTATCAAAGACAATATTACCAAATTTGAAATCTGAATTGTCTAATCTTGACCCTAAGATCATCAATGTTTTAACCACGCAAATGTGTGATTCTGCCTATTGCAGAGAATTCGAGTTTCTCTCATATTTTTAAGCTTTTGAATTTTACGATATTTTAAACTACAATTTAAATATAGGCTTATGTAGTGATATATGGTGAATTATTATTAGATGTTGATGTAAAATTATTTTACCGAGACAATACATTTTTATGCATCACTACTATTTTTGAAAGCTCTCTTGTTTAACTTTTGTATTAACATCTATAGGCAAGTTATAGCTAATGAGTTAGAGATTAATCAACTAATAGGCTTACACATTAGATATTTTGTATTGCAGATTTTTATTCAAACTCAACTACCACCAAATTTCCAAGAGCAAGTAGCAGTAGTGAGACTAATGTGAGTATGACACACATTTTCCTTTCCTAAGATGAAATTATTATTTTTATTCCATTTTATTAACAATTTGATGACAATGTGGTATTGTCAAATACAGAGAACATTGTCTGTCATGGTCGTTTCTTCAGTTGGAGCAGTTGCTGCTGGTGTCATTTATGGCAAGAAACTATATAGCAAGAAAAAGAGAGATGCAGTTAAATTCCAGCAATCATCTCAAATGCAGACTCAAGGGGTATTTCTTGATGATGATGATGATGAACAAGGGGACAATGAAAATCACAACATGGTAGTATCTGAAAGGGTTCATGCTGATATTTGACATATATAGTTTTTATTCCCTTTCACATTTGTAGTAAATTATTTATTTATCTATCACATATTTAATTGGCCGCAACATATCAGCACAAGTTTTCAGTGTCTCATTAGTACTGGAGTTTATTTTGTACTATTGAGTACCAATTTTTATACGGTTGTGTTTAAAAAAATGGTGGCATGCAATCTTTTATATGATAGATTTTAGAGCAGAAAGTGCAGAGTTTAAGGTGCAATCTTTTTCTTTTTTGATCAAAACGTACAATCTTTTAAACTAATTAACTAATTATTTCCAAAATTCTATGTATGGAATTCAAATTGATTAGTTATTGTATATTAAATCTTAAAATTAAAATTACTTTTATGTGAATGAAAAATAACATTCCACATATACATGGGGTATGGAAATTTCAAAATTTATTCTCCTTCCACTTAGGTACATGTAAAGATAACAGACGAAATTAGTTTTTATTTTTTATTTTATTAGATCAGATAAAATTAGACTAATTTTGAAGATAATTTATTAAATAATTAATGTAGTTTAAATATAGTTAATTGTGTTTAGTTATCTGATGTCAAAATCTTTATCCATCAAAATAACTTTATTAATAATAAATTTAAACTTAATTAATCATAATTTTAAAGTGTTTAAATTTATGTGTGGTTGAATATTTGAAAATTATGATAAATCAAGTTCAAATTTGTGATTAATATAATTATGTTCATGATTAATGATTTTTGACACATGATATATCCATTAAACATAATTAATAATTTATGTACAAAAATAACATAATTTTATTTAATTTGTGTGAAACAAACAATTGTGAACAATTATTGTGAAATAAAAAGAGTATTAAGTTATAGAATATCTTTTATAATTTAAAACATTTTTTTTTAACTTTTTTCAATTTGATTGTGTGTTAATAAATTAAAAATACTTTTATGCTACACTCAATATACCTAAATAGGAATAATATGATAGATAATCAACAAAGTCATTATCACCTTCTAAAATCAAACAAGGGAGCACTCAAAGATGGAATGATCCCAACATCTCCGTAAGTATTCTAAAGTTACAAATATTTTTTAATCAAAAATGTAACACAAATGTTCTTTTTTAATGATAAAGTAACACATTCATCTATCATTAATTACTTTACATAACATCTTTTTATTCTTTGTCGATTTTTTTAATGTACAATAATCAACTTTTAACAATCTTTAAATAAAATTATAAAAAAGAAAATTATACTTTTATGAAATTACTCTTAAACATTAACATATTTATCTCGGATTCACGTAATTAATAAATTTTAATTAAAAATAAAATAATAAAAAATACTCGAATTAAAACCTCAACTAAAATAATTATTTATTTGATTTTATTTACTTATCTTTCAAATTCCAAATTATCAATAATAATTTCTCTAACAAAATCATAAAACTAATACACAAAACTAAACTAAAAGTAAAGCATATTAATAAATTAAAAGTGATACCTATAATATATAATAATGATTGTAGAATATAATTTAAAATAGTAATTAGTAAATAAAAGATGAGTGGTAGATTAAAATATTGAATATAAAAATGTTCCAGGTGTTTACCACATCACATAAAGTCAACCGAACATGAGTCAACACTCAAGCAGAAACATAGATTTGGTGGTTTTGTTTTAAATAATATTTAAGCTAATGAATGACTCAAATAAATATTCCTCACATTCTCAGTGACAATAATTAGTTAATTAATTAATTAATCTAAGTAATAACCTGAAACTACGATCTGAGTGAGAAGTGTTTAGTAAAAAACATGTCTTTTTTCAATTTGATTCTCACTCTCCTGCTTCTCTTTTCTTCTTCCTTTTTTCTATTCACTGCAAATGGCGAATCCAGTACTAAAGTTCAAACCTTTATTGTTTCAAGCTTCAGCTACCCTGAAACTACGCTCAGACCCTTTGATTTACGCTATATCAGAGGTTTCTTACTCAATTACCACTCACCCTTTTCTTTTTACTCATTATATTGTTTATGTTAGTTTTAATTTTAGTGGGTTGTTGAATCTTTGAGGATTACAAAATTGGTCTGTGTATATTTTTGACTCTACAATATAATGCTGTTATTGTTATCGTTGTGATTATTATTTGGAAATGATGAACTTGATTTTGTGACATTAGGAGTTCTGTATTTTCTGGTAATTATTTATTCTGATAGAAATTTCAGAGATAGATAAATAGGTTATGTGCCAATAGTTATCACTGAAGCCTTGTAATCATAACATAGTTATAGGATGCAATCTTATTTGATTGGTTTTTGTTATTTGTTCTCTAATTTTTCATGTGTTAATTTCTTACATTTAACTAATAATCTTACTTGTCTCTTAATATTTCTATTGTTTCAGTTGACTTGCCGCCGTGGTTTTCTGCGATGTCTATAGCACTCAACTCAGATGTAGATCTTGTAAGTATATACCAATCTTCTTTGTAGATATTGTTGATGATTGTTGCCTTGGATTTAATATATCATGTTCTTCTATTTGATATCTATTGTTTTTAAATGCCTCATACTTCATAAGCTTTAAATGTAAATGATATAGTTCTCTACTTCTCAGAGAAAAAAAATGTTTATACGTCCTTTTAAAATTTTCTTCCTTTATGTAACAATTAAAATTGTCACTACTGATTGACAATTGTGCTACATTAAAATTCCATGGCGTATGATATTATCTTTCTGTTCTTTATTTTCAATTTTTGTTCATTCTTCATATATACGTTGTTTTCAGGATGTCTCTAGAATTGAAAGGGTTCCAATGAGCACACTGCCAATAATATGCTTTAGAGATGGAAGTCCTCCACTGCCAGACGCCTTAAACACATCTTTGAAACATTCGGCCATCTCAGGTAGGAGACTAAGGAAGCACGTATGCTATAAAATAGTAGCAATGTCATTGTATACCTGTGTCGGACATGTATTTTTTATGTTGGATACTATGCGAACAGCTATAGTCATATTTTATAATTGTTTTCTTTTATTTTTGGAATATTTATGCCAATACCACAATAATTGGATAAATAGTAGAATATTATCTGTCTCCCTTCTCGAAAAGAAAGGAGAGACGAGATTTGTTTCTTAACTTTTTGTTTTCGGTTTCCTATAATGGTTGCTTTATGTTCCCCATTTTCTTCAGGGATAAATGTTTTAGATGTGGAGCAATGCTTTCCTATGCAGAAAAATATCACAATGAAACTGACAAACAATCAGGTATTGTTTTAGGTCTTTTGTTTCACTTGAATCACTATCTTTCATTTGATTATATTGGCATTGTTTCATCTAGCTCGATGTCTCCTTGTGCTTATAATGACATAACTGCCCTAAACACTTTAGCTGTTAGGTCACATGATTAGTTTTATATATCTAACACCTATGTTGCTTGGGGAACGGTTAGATACAAGTGATTTTTCTTTTGTTCTTTCGTAAATTATTAGACGGCAAACATAACAAATTATTGTTCAGATATCTCCAGGTGTTTGGTACATTGGTCTTTTCAATGGCATTGGACCTAGAAGGACCCAATCAAAGATGGTAAGTTTTATTATGTAAATATTATATTTACCCAAATGAATTCCGAATTTTTTCCATCACTTGTTATAACAATTTATTATCCCGTGTTATGTCTTTTAATGCATTCCTATGCTAGAACCGCAGCTTTTATGTTGGTGAAGTAAGTTACTATCTATTTCGCATCACTGTGCATAACTAAATATAGACATTGTTGAGTATATTAAGTTTAAGACATCATTTCTACATACTAACCCACTTTCATTTAAAGCTAGTAGAATTAGTTGAATTTTGAAGACTTAGAAAGTTGATTAATTGCCAAAAGAGTAGGCTGCTATTTCTTGAAATGGTATGTAGTTTATAAGTAATAATATTTCAACTTTCGCAGATTATCCGAGGTTTGGCATACTCCTTTGTAGCCAATATAACTGTGGAAGCATGCAAAAATTCGATGATGAGTGGAAATTTCTGTAACAGTCCAATTTATCCATTTTCATGCACAACATCTGATGTCAATAATAACGCTTTGGAAACTACGGCGAACATGCCAATGTTGGAAAATTCAGTGACCTGCAAAAGTATTACGGAAACTTTCTGTGCTCACGAAGGTGTATCAAACTTCTTCACATTGGATATAATAAACGTGGCAGAAGAATTTACCGTTATGGCAAGTGATGTCAAATTCAACGTTACACCTTCAAACAAAACGTCTCGTGCAAATGATGTTAGTTTAATGTGTTTTGTTCGCCACAGTGCAGTGCCTTCAGTGACTTCATATGATTACTCCAGTGATTTAAATAAAGTGCCACTGGTTATTCGTTCACCATTAATTGGTCGTTGGTACATTACTATCATACTGATCAATCTAAAAAAGATGGAGGATAGCAATGTAAGGGTTTGCTATTCAGTGGAATCTCACATGCTTCAATGCCCAATTGGGAAGGCTGGACCAAATTGTACTATGGATATCTACATGCTTCAGGTAGTATTCTTTGAAAAAAAAAAATCTGCCTAGATTTTCTTTTTGTTTTATCATCTTAAGAACTTTATAATATTATTATGCTAACGAGCTCTTCAATTATGAGTGTGATAATCCTTGATGCTAGAACGATATTTACAAATCTGAATAAATTATTGACAAGATGAGAATGGTTTTCTGCAGACATTTGTACGGAGAGGTCCAAATCCCTTTGAATCGTATTATTTACCAGTCGGTGCTGAAGCATCTCACAATTCTGCGAATTTCCCTCTTGAACCACTTCTGAGTAACACGTCGTACAACAGAGAAACTGGTAACATTTGGACTTACTTACTTTTGGACATTCCTCGTGGTGCAGCTGGAGGAAATATTCATGTACAGCTATCCTCAGATGTAAAGATCAATTATGAAGTTTACGCTAGATTTGGTGGATTACCATCTCTCAGGAGTTGGGACTATTATTATGCGAACAAGACAAGTAGAAGCGATCCATCTATGTTTTTCATATTATATGATTCAAGTGATTACAAGATCAATTTCTATATTATGTATGCTAGAGAAGGAACTTGGGGTTTTGGTCTTAGACATCTTAATACCAGCAGTGATCCTTCTAAAGCGCCAACTATCATGTCTCTTTCGCTTGAACGATGTCCAAAACGCTGTTCCTCTCACGGGGACTGTAAATTTTCTTTTGATGCAAGTGGCTTGACATCATACAGGTTTTTCAATTATGTTTAAACCCTTTGCTTATTCTTAATTTATCAATTATGTTTACATTCCATTGGAATTATGTTTTCCATTTGTTCCTCAATGTATTAAGGAATTCACCATTTTAAATGTTTACTTTGTTGTCTTCAGCTTTTGCTCTTGTGATCGAAACCATGGAGGCTTTGACTGTAGTGTTGAAATTGTAACACATCAAGGTGCTTGCTCATTTTTTGAGATTGATGAAGTTGGTGCTTTTATTGCATTGTAGTGTTTAATATTAACTTATATAAAGCATCAATTTTATTATTCTTGTTCTTTTTACACCTTTTATTGTTCTTGTTGTGTAAGTTATTTATTATGCAAAATTGTGCAGGGCACATACGGCAGTCATTGTTTCTCATTATATCCAATGCTGCAGCCATACTTCCTGCGTATTGGGCTCTTCGCCAAAAGGTGGTTCTTTCTCTTTACTTTTGTTACTTTTGGTAAGTCTTATTATCTCATTATATAGTTTTTTATCCAAATTTCATAATATCCTTTATTATGCAGGCATTAGCAGAATGGGTTTTGTTCACATCCAGTGGAATCGCTAGTGGAATATATCACGCTTGCGACGTTGGTGCCTGGTGTGCATTGAACTATAGTGTCTTACAGGTTTGAGCTCTTTCTGAAAATATATTAAAAGAAAAGATTTTGGAACTAAATGTTATATAATTGGTGTAGCTATTACAAGTTTCAATAATCATTTGTAATGGAATTTCTGTTCTTAGAGGCTTGGATTATGTTGTGAAAGCACAATCCTTGAGCATCGATAATAGGTAGAATGTATACGTGCTTAGCTGGCAAGCTAAAATCTGACATCATTAAGGATAACGTGATTTAACACACAACATAATACAAAATAGTTATACTTATGCTTTTGATAATTACAATGGCTACGTATAAATTATTTCAGTTCATGGACTTCTGGCTCTCTTTTATGGCTGGGATTAGCACTTTTCTTTATCTTGCTACCATTGATGAAGTATTGAAGAGGGCGATCCACACAGTTGTTGCTATCCTTACTGCTCTAATGGCTATAACAGATGCAACCAGGTATATTAACTAATAGACTGAATATTCACACACGAGTACGCATTTGCGTGTAGACTCGCACACCATGAGAAAATGTTCTAGTTGTTTTTCATATTTATTGACGGTGAATTATGTAGGTCTTCCAATGTTGTTCTGGTGATAGTGATTGGTGCTCTTGGTCTCCTTATTGGATGGGTTGTAGAGATGTCAACGAAGTATAGGTCACTTTCCTTTTCAGTTAGATTCTCACTTGATTTCTCTCACAGGTAAGCTCTTTGTACATGAATAGTGAATTTGTGTTGAATACATTTTTATATTTGTTCACATGCAGCATGGTAGCAATCTATTGAATTATATTTTATTTTCATATTTTGTATTCTTCATGCATTCACTGCTTATTCATGTTTGGACATTGTTGTAAAATATGTGATTTATGTGTTCCTGTGTGTCTCAAACAAGATCACACATCTTTTATTTATAATGAGGTTACAATAATTACATTCAAATACTAGGAATTTGTATTTGACTAGGAGTTCTACCAATGAACCTAGGAAGTTGTACAGTCAAAGAATATTAAATCATACTTTGAATTGTAACAGTTGTCAATCAACCTGTACCCCCTTCGACCCACATAAGTTTTGTGGCTGATCATGGTGTTTTCTTACTCTATCCTTATGCTATCAGGTTGGGTCTCACTCTATCCATTACTACCTTCAATCTCATTTGGGTTAATCGTGTTACGTGCCATAAAGCACTGACACAGACACAAACATGACATTGACAACAGTAATCATTTGAGAAAATGAATTAATTGGCTGTAATCACATGTGTCAGTGTATGTCGGTGTCAGACACCTACACGTGTTGAACACCGGATACGCCTTCAATCAAAAGTGTCGGTGTTATAGAGATTAGGTGTCTTCAAGTGTAATTGTCAAATGCTGAATTTGTGGCCTGATCGCAGTTTTGTGCTTATTTGTTAAACAAAAATGTTCTTGAAGATGGACTTGTGTACATCGCTGATGGGGTTGTTCCTTAATGTAACTTGTTAGCATGAATTTACCTGCAGCTTGCAAGTGATAAAGCGATGGCTATGTAATCTTATTGCGACACTTCTAAGAAGGTACTACTGGCCTTTTGCCTTAGCTGGTTTTTCTGCACTGGCAATGGCAATTTTATGCTGGACACTTGAAACCAGTGAAACTTACTGGTTTTGGCATAGGTATTTCAATATTGCTATTATTATTTTCCTCAATCTTTTTACCTTCTCTATCTCTTATGTTTGCTTTCTTTTGAAATGTTTTTTCACAGCTTTTGGCACATTACAATATACACATCTTCTTTCTTCTTCATTTGTTCAAAAGCAAATAATATTTTGGATAGTGAGAATCAGCTACCTGCAAATGGAAACTATGAACTGACCCATCAAGATTCACTTCCAAGAGGTGGTTAGAAAATGGAATAACTTATGCAGAATAGGTTGGTGTAAAAAGGGAGAGAGATCGTTTTTTATATTGTGTTTAAGGCGAGTTTGTGTAAAGGTGGTACAAAAATGTGTGACTGCCGGTATTATTAGTCTCAACAGTACATATAGTTTCAGAATATCTATGGAGTACCTTTGAGACAAACGAACTTTTGGACCCGAAACAAACATTCACAATGGAAATCCAAACGTCCTGGCTACTTGGATCAGAAGTCTCCCTAGGAGTCAATTTTGAGACCAATAACAGTGATCAAGCAAAACAGTCTCATGTAAATAATTTGTAGCATATGGTTTGTTTATGCTATTATTATTCTTTATAGAATATTTTACTCACAAGTGTTTCCAGAATAAAGAATAAAAGTAGGGATACATAATTTTCGGTCATGGGATAAAGACGCTTGTCTCATGTAATTTTAGTTTAGAAGAAGACTTGCCTTTGAACTGTATTATATTACAGAGATATTGTGATAAATGCTGCTCTCCATAATGGATCTTATCTACTTCAGCAGCTTCTTTATAAACTTACTTATGATGGCTATTTTATAGTATTAACAATGAAGGAGTTTATTATGTCTAGTGTGATGTTTTGTCTTCATTCTCCGGTTTTCAAGGTAAAGATTGGTAATTTGGAATTTGACCGAAGAGGTTAGTAAAGTGTGACTATTAATTGTTCTAATTAGGATTCAAACTATGTTTAGAGTGTTTGATCGGAGATATTTTGTCCCATTGCAATTTCGAGTTTGTGTGAGATCTTATTTTAGCACATAGGAGCAAATAATATATATATATATATATATATATATATATATATATATATATATATATATATATATATATATATATATTAGGGATGATTTACTGACTCTAAAGATGAGTAATTTAACTATGGATTTATTTAAAAAAGGAATGCATAAATTATATTAGAAACAAGAGGACTTCTAGTTGATAATTTGCGGTGAGTAGGTCATCTGATTTTTCTGTTGATATTATCTTTCTAATATTTTGTCTTAATTGCTTTATTTAAATATATTATCATTGTTGTCGACATAAGGTTACGTTGACCCCACTTTTTGAAATATACCTTATACAAATAAAAAGTAGCTGAGAAATTATTTGACTTTGAATTTATTTATAAATTTTTTCACTTCCAATAGTGGTAATGGTACAACTTGAGATATAAGAGAAAGATTAAGCGACAAGAAAGAAAAGTAATGCTTTCATAAAAAATAAAAATAAAAAACATGATAAGAAAAATAGTGAGATGTAACATAAATGCAGAAAAACAATAGTTTTGGAAAATCATTTTTTTGACAATGACAAAGCAAAATTGAAATCCACTAATACTATATCATAAATAACAAAGGTTTCTCTCCTTCTTCTTCATCTATTAAAAAGTTGATTTATGGTCATTTATTAGTTCGAAATACCTCTGCAAGTTATGTTATTCTCTTATTTTGTTTATATAAGTGATTTTCTATGTAGTTTTAGTCTTTTTCTTCGTATTTTTTGCTTTGATTTCGTCGACTAATTGCGGTGTTTGGTTTGTTCAGTGTGGTGTCGTTTGTTTTCCGTCTAAGTGTGGTGTTCTCAAATGTAAAAGATTTGTTTTATCGGTACCATATTTTAAATTATGTAATCTATCACTAAATTCAACACTCAACCTTATTTATCACTTGTCACCACGTAGTTCAATTTGTCACGTTAAAGACCATCTATAGTTGATATGAGTGAACAACATAAATTTTTTTTTTTTTTTGAAGATGGATTGAATTAAAAACTGTGGATCTTATATTATTATTGACCATTGATCATATGTTAAAAAAATTAGTTTGATTGTTAAGATTAATGTTTTGGTTTGATTATCTTTTATTGGCTTCTGAAATCTTTATGTTTATTTGTTGACATAATTTTTGTTTTTTTTTTAATTTAATTTGATATCAAAATATGGATGGAAAATGTCCCAACTCATTATGAATTTGTTTGTACTAATCTTATTTTCATTTGAATAAAACTTATTTTTATATAAAAATAAATTCAATAATACTATATCATGAAAAACAAGATTAAGTGCAAAAGATATTTTGTCCTTGAACAAGAGATGACAATTAATTTGACTACAGACAATCAACGAGGATTTCACAAATAAATGGTGAAAATATTATTTATAATGGAATAATTCATTTTATTGAAGATATTGCATTTATAAAGAAATTGGTTAAAAATTAGTATGTTCTTTAAAATATTGCTCTGAATAAATTGAAACTAAATGTACAAATAAATATATTTCGCAACGTTGAAGTAATTGGTGCTATTGTTATTGACGAAAATATTTTATATTAGGAAAAAAAATTGTTAAAAATCGTGAAGAAACTTTTTACACGGATTAAAATAATTTAGAGAAATGAAAAATCATTTGAGAGACACTTTAGGAATTTGAGCTTCAAGCTACACGAAGTCCTAAAAATGTAATTCATGATATTTTTTATTCCAACTTATCTAATGTAGATTCCACGTAACATCTACAAGAGAATCATCAATATCTAGATATGTGTATCGTTGGTTCTTGAAGTAATGAAATGTTAAAAGAGAACGATGTTCAAAACCATCAAATTTCTTCTGTTTCGAAAGTTAATTTACATTCAGAGACTATGATACTGAGTAGGACTTATCCAAAATTATTGTTACTAACAATAATTTACGTCTCTTGATTTTTCATGATTTAAAAATATCAGAATGATTTATGATTGTTTAAGGTAAAGTACACTAGTCTACTTTATGTGAAAAACCTTTTGTGGAAGTGATTTTTAATAAAAAAAAAAATACAAACACTATAATATATAATTTCCTCCCAAGGGTCAAAGAACGGCATGATTTTAGAGGGTTTTTAACACTTTTTTTTATCATTATATTTATGTCCCCGATTGTTTTCCTTTTTATTTTAATAATTTTTAATTTCATTCATACGTGGTGCAAAATATATTTTTAGCCCAAATACCTTAAAACTTTCAATGGGTTAATATACGTACCGACAATATTTTAGTTTTTTTTTAAAAAAGAAAATATTTTAATATTTTTTTAATAAATTTAATTTTTTATATATCATATATTTTTTATATATAATCATTACATTATGACTAATTATGTAAAATTAATGATTGGTTAAATTAACAGTATAAAAATTCTTTATACCGATAATTTAAATTGAATTTTTAATTATTAAGTTAAGATCACTTTGTTGAAAAATAAGTGTATTGTCATTTTATTATTTTATAAGCATAAGTGTCATTTTATCTTTTAATATATCTTTTATAGCATAATGGTATCAAACAAAAGATTTTGAATTTTTGTAATATTAATCTCATTATTTAATTCTTTTGTCTTTTATCTCTTAAATTCAGCAGCTTTTAGCCCAAAGGCTTAACAATAATAGAAACATTTTGAGTTAACTTTGGGGTTTTGTGGTAATTTCTACAGTTGCATACGTAAAGAAAATGGGTAAAACAAAAGCAGCAAAAAGAACATGCACCATTAATTAGTCCATTATTACCTACCAATTCACCTTAGTGGAGAACCTAAAATATAATGGAAAGAATATTTTTCACAAAGCATGAGGTATGAAAGTCATGATAATAAGATTAAAGTGTTACGTAATGGAGAACAAAAATGAAAGATGAGTCCTAAAATTCCTAAAAGCTTTACATTACACGTATGATCAATTGATACTTTTTAATTAAACATAATAAATTGGTTAAAATAAAGTCACAAGAAAAGCCTAGTTCAACAAGGTCATTTTCATACTTTATTATTTTGATACACGTTGGAAGAAGACAAAATAAAACATAACCCCACATCCTCCAAGGAAGCATAACATTTTAAAACATTATTATTGGAATCATTATTATTTGAAAATTAATGCATTCTTATCATCTCCTTCAACTAAACACCTGTTTAATTCCCTAAAATAAACTAACACCTATTTAATTCCCTAAAATAAACTAATACTAAAAGGTAAAGAACATTCTGCCAAAAGAAATTGAAAAATAATGTATTTGAAACTAAAAATAACTGTTTTTTTTTAAAGATTTTGTGTATAATAGTTATTATAAGATTGAGGAAGTAAATAAATGAACATAATAAGTATCATTAAATACGCTCTATTTTGAAGAATTTGTTTATAAACATAACATT
>JBBPBT010000151.1:11609215-11657793 GCA_037974875.1 Cicer bijugum | reverse complement strand
TATTTATTTATTTTTATTCATAATAAATGTCAATATAACTTGAATAAAAAAGAAAGTAACACTAAATATGTAACTTTTTTTGTGTGTGTTTATACTTTATGGAACTAAACTATTTAATTTAAATGATTAACTAATTTAAGTATTTAATGAATTCAATTTAATGAATTCTATTTATAAATATTAAGAGAATCTAAATTCAAATATTTTTTAAAATCATTGAATTTAAATCTTAATTGATATAATTGTTTGTTAAACTTTACACATATTTTAGTCGAACTCTAATTATTAAAAATATTGGAAAAAAATACTTTAGCATTGAACCAAAATGTGAATAATGAAAAGTTTATATTATTATATGGTATTTATATTTATTAAATTTATATAAAGATAGAAAGTCATTAGTCATAGCCATAACCATAGCCACCTTCAAGCATCAAAATTCCACAACAAACCAACAATTTCCCACCTTTCTCTTCATCTCTTCTCTTGCTTCAATAAAGGTAACTTTTTTTTTTCTCCTATTAGCTTTATCAGTTTTCATGAATTGTAACTGCTAACCCACTTGTGTTTTTAGCCACCCTTTTGGGCCTTGCAGATAGGGTTTTGTGCTCTCAATTTGATTCTGTTGATTTTTTCCACTTCACCCAATTCTTCTTCTCTTAAAAGGGTTATTGTTTTTTTTATGCTGTTGGTTTTGTTGGTTGTTTTCTGTTTGTAAAGTTTCAGTTTTTGCTAAAATTTATATGCTTATTCTAGTAATATGTAATTAGCATGTTAATAATTTTTGTTGTTGAAATACATATATTCATCATAGATATGTTTTTTTTTGTCTATTGCAACTGTTATAATCTATTAGCTATGTGTTTTTGGTATGTTCTTATTGATAATTTAAATGAAATCCTCTGGTTGACTAATTTGATTATGATTTTGAAGAAATAAATAACACTGTATTGAATTAATGATGAGTGATATTTCTTTCCCCGTAGTTTAAGTCTAGAAAGAATGTTAAAATAATTAAATCAAAGTAAATTTCAAAGCAGTGAATGGTGAAGTTTCTCAACCAAATTAACCAAGGAATTAATGTAATTTTTTTCTAAAATATAAAAATATGAGATTTAACTCCTCTAAATTTTGTAGTTAGTAAAGTGAAAAAAAAATCAAGGAATGATATTTTTCACTATTGATGATTTGTTATGCATGTGCATATTCACTTTAGACTCTAAAGTTTGTTGCTCACTTAGAAGAGACGGCTCCAAAAATATGTAGATTTTTAAAGTTATTTACTCCAAATCAAGTTATTTTATTTTTTAAAATGTAGGGCTTTCCTACTCAATTACCCTCTAATTATATACTGTGTTTGGTTTCATATTTTAATGTTTCTTTTGATGTCATTGTGGCTTTTTGAAATTCTTAAGTTTGTTTCTTATATGAATTGTGAATTAATCATCGATTTTATTTTTAGGCTTGTGCGGTAGCAGACTGAACCACTAAAATCTGGTGGCTTCTGATATGATCCCCTTTTGATGACAAATAGAAAAAAGGAATAAAAGTATCAATGATAGTTTTGATTAAGTAACAAAAAGAGAGAACTGGTGGAAAATGGGAGGTTGCTGTTGTTCTGCCAGAAAACATCATTTGCAAGGAACACCAGTTTATTATTATGTAAGTAGTTTTATATCCTCTCTTTACCAATCTGTCTAGTAATCTCACTCCATTATTTTCATTTCCATCATCGTCACCTTTTCATCGTTCTCTTCAAATTTAAGTACTTTTCTCCATGATGTGTTAGTTCAGTGGTAAAAGTTAGACTTATAACCTCAAAGGATGGAGTTCAAATCCTCCTGAAGATTGTTGTCAAATGGTCATTAATGACACTTTAATTAATAATAAGTACTTCTAGAAAAAATAATTTGGTCTGGTTACTAGTTTATTGTTTTAGATTATGGTTTATCTTAATTTGTTAAGTGCTTATAACTTAATACCTGAAAAACTCTGGTTTCAGTGTCCACCAACTTTTGAAGAGCGCGAGTCTTTAACCTCTAATGGTGGCACCACTGCATCGCTCGCAGCTGGATTTCTCGTTGGAATGAACCTTGAAGCATCCATACCGGATACGTTCCGGTCTCCTCCTGCGCCTTTGCCTTATGACATTGTCTTAGGAGGTTCTGCGTCAACAGATTCCGAGTCTGGCAGAGAAACAGTTAGTGTTAGTAGTTTTGAAACTTCAATTACACGCGATGATATTGAAGAATCAAATTGTAAAGCTCAAGCCAAAGCTACACCTTTATCTCCAAAGAAGGGAGAACTATTAACATCAAATGGAACTCAAGTATTTGTGACAGAAGAAGAGGATGTCTGCCCAATTTGTCTTGAAGGTATAGTTTCTTAAGTGTTAGATTTTCCGTGTTTCAGCCTATTATTGCACAAAGAGGAGTAAGCTCTCTCTGTTAGTATATTGAAACCAATCATTTGAGATTTTTCATTTTCAATGCAGAATATGATGATGAGAATCCTAAAAATCTGACAAAATGTGAACACCATTTTCACTTATCTTGCATTCTTGAGTGGATGGAAAGAAGTGACTCCTGTCCTATATGTGACCAGGTTTGGCTTTTGCATCAATTCCATTTTAACTTACAAAGGATTGTCTTATACTTGTTTTCCTTAATACAATAATCATGCTTACGTCACTCTTAAGTCTTATGAGGGTTGTTCACAAAATATAGAGAATAGGGTCTGAAACAATTGAAGAGGGAAGAAAAATTGTGGTTCCCCCCCTACCCTTTTGTCTTAGCTAACTCAACATTATCTTTTTTCCTCTACAATACGGTTTAGGAGTAATCTTGTAAACTGAATTGTAGTATTTAAACACAAGTTGTAATTTGTAACCCTAAGCTTAAAAAATGAAAACATATAGCTTGTGTTTAAAGACAAAATAATGAGAACATATTACGTCATTCTTCTTCGTAGGCACAATTGTCATACTATGTGATCAAAATCTTGTGTGTTCTTTGTTTGCATTTTTCGTTGCCTTTTTTTTTTTGAACAAGGGTTGTTGTTCTAACACATTTTTATCTTATAAGTTGACAATGTTGAGCTTTATTGAAATGTTATTGTTTTCCTTTGATATTATACAGGAAATGATATTTTGTCCAGACAATGAATTAGTTTGTTCGTCTTAAAATCGAAGCTTGCTATATATATGGAAGATAGATGAAGAAGTTGAATTTATGATAACCTGGTTAGATGTTGGTAGCTTCAGATTCATATTCTATTCGCAATACGATGACAAAATCATTATTTTAGTAGGCTCAATCATTCACCATCTCTAAAAAGAAGAATGAGAATTTGACAGAATACTATACCATATAGCTTGTGTCTGAATGCAATTCCTTTATTTGGAATTTGGCTATTATTATAGTTGAAGAATGCAGCAGTTCTATCTCTTGATGCCACAATTCATGTTCTGAGATGGCTTTTTGCACTTTTCCTTGTGTTGATTTGTTGTTTTCATATTTTTTTCCAAATTTTTTTTATCAAATTTTATTTCTTTTGTATGTTATTGTCTTTTCTTTTTATTTGGGGAGTTGGGGGAGCATACTGGACTTGTAAATCATGTTTGCTTTAAGTATGTATATATCTTAGGCATTCAAAGAATATAATAGAAGTTCATCAAACTAGTAGCTAGTTCTGGTTTCTATCTGCCAAATTGTTTTTGAATGGAGTCCATAGTTTGTGTATTATATTTTATTTATAATTATATATTTATTTAATCATATAAGTGATTTTATAAATAATTATTATAAAAATTAAATATTATTAATGATTTAATAATTGTGATTGATTAATTTTTATATTAAATTTGTATATAAATTGAATTCTTATGTATTATATATTGGCTGTTGTATAAAATATAATTGTGCAAGTGGTAGCAATGACACGTGTCAACCAGTGGTAGTGCCATATGGACAATAATGTGTAAGTTAGATAGATGAAATTCTCATTGTCGAATTGTACTCCCAACTTTAAAAGACCAATGCATTGATTATTTTTTTTTTATCAAAATAAATTTTAATATATTCAAATGGTTTTGTCCTTGAGATTAATAGAGATATTTTGAATAAATAAATAAAGTATACAAATTTGACTAGAAATTTGATAAAACTATAATAGAAGTCTACATAGGAACATAATCATGTTTGGAAAGTAAACAAATACTGAAATTCATCGGAAAAAACACATGTCCACTATCTATGCTTCTAATGTACTCCATCATCAGAGTATATCTTACTCATTCAACAATTTTGCTGTCATTTATTGTTCAATAATTTCTACGGAGTTGCTATTAGCACCCACCCTCTCTCATTTTCTATATTCCAAAATTCAAACATATGTGTGTATGCGGCTATATTTGGATTCCAAACATTAAATATGTGACACATTA
This sequence comes from Cicer bijugum, assembly GCA_037974875.1. Taxonomy (NCBI): domain Eukaryota; kingdom Viridiplantae; phylum Streptophyta; class Magnoliopsida; order Fabales; family Fabaceae; genus Cicer; species Cicer bijugum. The sequence continues at coordinate 11,653,349 of JBBPBT010000151.1, read as the reverse complement.
ATAAATAGTGATTCGTCTTAAATCAATGGCTATTTAATGGCTGAGATTAATTTATACGTTTAAATACTAATTTTTGCAATGATAATATTGTTTTTTAGACAATATGATTTTATCCTCTAATTTATTAATTTTTTAAAAGAAATTTCCTTGTTATATTTCCTGCTGCAGGAATCTTGGTGTTAAGAGACTATGCACTAATGGCTATTTAATGGTGTTACAAAGAAATAGATTTAACAACGGTTTGGTGAGGTAATAATGGAGGAGACTTAGTCATAACTTTTCTTGGCTTAAATGATTTCACTCTTATAAGGCTATCCTACATTATAGAAAGAAAGAAAAATTTAACTAAAAATCCTTCAATCTCTTCTCTCACCAAAGAAACAAACGGTGGAAGCTAATTCATAAAAACAAAACCACCTTTTTTTTCTTCTTCTTTTCAACCCTCTTTTTCACTTTTGCATGAAACTTCAACTTTTGCATGCATGTGTTTCATTTCACTAAAAGGTTCGTAGAAAACTGCAAAAATAGGTACAGAAAATGAAGAACACATAGCAGAGGTGAGCGATGACTTACCCTCTGCTGAGACATCACCTAATGAACACATATCAAAGGAAGAGGTACCAGTGTTTCCAACTGTTTCATCTTATATGGATACAGCAGAGCTTCATCATGCTCCTGAAGGTCTCATTGAGACCAATGTTAGTGATTACTCAGGAATAAATAACTTTCAAGATGTTAAAAATGTTGTCATTGTTGAATCTTCAAAACTTTGGTCCATTGCAAGCCCTATTTGTTTTGGTATACTATGCAATTATGCAATTAATACCTTTACAAATATATTTGTTGGACATCTTGGTAATTTGGAACTCACATCAGTTTCTATCTCTCTATCTGTTGTTTCAAACTTCTCTTTTGGATTCATGGTTAGTTTCTTTTGTCTTTTTGGTTCATTTCTCATGTACTTTTTATACTCAGATAGAAATGTCGAACATGACACTGACACCAACATGCTGACACCGATAATAATTTTAGAAAATAAATTAATTCAATATAATTATATGTGTTGATATTGTATTGGTATCGTGTAGAATATTTGACACACCTTCAATAAAAAAAGTGTAAGTGCTATAGAGCTATTCGTTCTTGCATGGTTATTTTCATTGATTTTTTTAATGGCATGCAGTGTTTACCTTTCAAACAACCCCTCACATGAATATGTGACTTCCACTTGTTAATTACTACTGGATGTTATTTTTTAAAGGTAACTATAAAAAGCCTTCCCTATTTTCCAAATATAGGCCAATAAAATATGTTTTAGGGTGGAACATGAGGGCTCGGACGCCTTGATGTGGTCCTGCACGCCAGAGAGGGAGGTACCAGCAAAGGACAATGAATGCTTAAGTTAGTCGGAGTATAATATAATAGTATTTAAGAATATGGTTTAAATATATATCTAGTCTTTGTAAATATACATTTTTTTTTTGCTTTTAGTCCTTCTAAAAATATTTGTGTTTTTAGTCTCTTACAAATATACACTTAACGTTTTTAGTTCTTGAAATTCTATGCTCAAGTTTGAAAATGAGGCCTTAAACTTTTGTATAAAAACTTGCAGCTTGGCATGGCAAGTGCACTAGAGACATTATGTGGACAAGCATATGGTGCAGGACAAGTAGAAATGCTTGGTGTTTACATGCAACGTTCAATCCTAATCTTATTTGGTTCATGTTTTCTCATCATGCCACTTTACATTTATTCAACACCAATCTTAATACTCCTTGGACAAGAACGTGACATAGCAGAACTTGCTGGAGTATTCACTGTTCAATCCATTCCTCAGTTATTTTCATTAGCCATAAATTTCCCTGCCCAGAAATTCTTGCAAGCACAAAGCAAAGTTGGAATTTTGGCATGGTTGGGTTTCATATTCCTCATTATTCATGTTATGATTCTTATACTTTTTATTAAAGTGCTTGGTTGGGGTACAGCTGGTGCTGCTGCAGCTTATGATATATCAGCTTGGGGAATTGCTTTGGCTCAAATGGTTTATGTTGTTGGTTGGTGTAAAGAAGGTTGGAGGGGTTTGTCATGGTTAGCTTTTAAGGATCTTTGGGGTTTTATGAAATTGTCTTTTGCTTCAGCTATTATGCTTTGTTTGGAGGTTTGGTATTTTATGACCTTGATTGTTCTCACTGGACACTTGGATAATCCAATTATTGCTGTTGGATCACTTTCAATATGGTAAGATTACACCTAATAAGCAACTCCACTTTACCTTATGATTCATGATATAAATGAAGCTACCAGCATGGTGTAGCACAAGTAGTAGTTGTTTGAGTTAATTAACCATTTGGTCATAGGTTTGATCTCTTGCCGTGCTTATGAAAAATATATGTTAGAAGAAAGCAACCCCTCAAATGAATCTTAGTTATCTTGACAGATTAATCTTCACAGTTGTGTGCGGAGGATAACTTGGATTACATATACTTTCACACAACACAAACTTCAAGTTATTCTCTTATATACAGTTAAATTACTGATTTAGTTCTGTTTTTCTTCTATCAGCATGAATGTGAATGGATGGGAAGGCATATTATTCATAGGGGTCAATGCAGCTGTCAGGTAAACTTTTCATTTATGATTGACACTTTTTTTCTTTCCATTTTAGTGTAAAAAATTTCTTACAACTTCTTTGAGAAAATTTTGTTGTTGTTTTTGTTTTGTCAGTGTAAGAGTTTCCAATGAACTTGGATCAGGACACCCAAGAGCTGCAAAATATTCTGTTGTTGTCACAGTTATTGAGTCCCTCATCATTGGAATAGTATCTGCATGCATTATTCTAATTACAAAAGATCACTTTGCTGTCATTTTCACTGACAGTATAGAAATGCAAAAGGCAGTTTCTAAATTAGCATCTCTTCTTGGTATAACCATGATTCTAAATAGTGTTCAGCCAGTTTTATCAGGTAAAGAGAAAATTAAAGTGTAAGTATATGTGCGCACGTGCATGAGTGCACGCTGTTTTGCAATAGGGAAATCATGAAAGCTTATGTGTTCTTGCAGGTGTTGCTGTAGGAGGAGGATGGCAGGCTTTGGTAGCTTACATTAATCTATTTTGTTATTATCTTATGGGACTTCCCCTTGGATTTTTTCTTGGTTACAAAGGGGGATACAGAGTGCAGGTAAAAGAACTTGAATCATATACATCAGTTGTAGGATGAAATAGATTTAGAGAGACAAATTTCTCTAAAACTAACAGTTCTTATGGTTATTGCAACTAGGGAAACATATTAGTTGTACTAGTAAAATTATAGAGTTAACAACTATAAATTTACATAGTTATTCAATCATATATATATCATAAGAAATTTAGTTATATCATTTCTTAAAGTATTTTAATAAATATCATCATAATCAGACATGATTGAATGATAATGTAAAACTTGTGCATATCACTAAACTAAATTTTAAAAAACTTATGTGATTGAACTTTATTTGACTCTTTTATCAATCCTTAGTGATGGAAAGTATTTATTGTTTCAGGGTATTTGGGTTGGAATGATATGTGGAACAGTTTTGCAGACAGGCATCTTGGTGTATATTATCTATAAAACAAATTGGAACAAAGAGGCAAGAATTGTGTGCTTTTTCATAGTGATCATCAAAGTCATATTTCATCAAATAAAACAAATTGACTATAATTTGAAATTGATGATATTGAATGCTTACAACTAAAAAATTTCAGGTGGAGCAAGCATCAGAAAGAATGAAGCAATGGACTGGACAAGAATCAGAAATGAGTGACATGTAGAAATCCAAAAGATTCAAATCATTGCAAATTGTGTATTTTTACTAGGTGACAAAAATGTTCATTTGTAAGCCATAGTGGAATCAAAAATGTTTACTTTTTTGTAGCTGAAAATAGTGCTGTGTATTTAATGGATGTTGGTTGTTGTGTTTTAATAGTATGAAAATTTATGTGAACTTCCAACATGATGGACAATTTGTTAAATTTATGTGGGAAGTGTGTCAAACTGGAATTGTGACTAATTAATATGTAAAGGTATTTCGAGGTTATGGATCTTGTGAAGAAAATGTGATATGACTTTGTTGGACAGTTGAAACTCATTAGAAAATTATTTTGGGACTATATAAATGATTAATTAAGCTAAGACAAATGGAAAAGTAGACCTATAGCTAGTTCACCTAGTATCTCAGCTAGAAATTTGTTGAACAAATTAGACCACAGCAAGACTCACATGAACCTCTGGCCCAAAGCTAATGGTGAGAATGAAGCTCAAATTAAAATATAGGATTTTACTGCACCCCTAAACCTGCATAATTAACTATAAAATATTATTTTGTCTTTTTCACTATTTATAAAACTTTTTAACTTTTTAACTTCTCATTTTTTCACTCCTCTATTGAAACTTTAGATAAATTATCTTAGTCTTTGAAATTTTCAAAAGTTTCAAGCAATCTGAAACTTTCGAAACATAAGAATTTCAGATTTTTCGAAAGTTTTGAAATGCAAATTTCTAGAATTTTCGAAAGCTTCGAAATGACAAATTTCTAAAAAATTTTGAAACTTTCAAAATAAAGAATTTCATAATTTTTCAAAACTTTCGAACAATTGAAAACTTTTGAAATAGAAAAAATTTCAAAGTTTTCTAAATAATTGAAACTTTTGAGAATTTCAAATTTTTTGTTATTTTCTTATTTTTTTTTAACTATTGATGTAATAATTATGTTAACTAAATTTTGTAGTGTCTAGAACCAAAGTAGCATTCGGGAAAATTATTCGTACTATTTCTAGAGGCATTGGGGGAGGTAGTAGGGGCGATAAAGCATATAGAGTTCCACCTACAACATCACATAGACGAATAAATGAAGCAAATCGTCCACCTTTTAAGCATCGTTGTAGATGTGGTGTTAGTGGTGAGGATATTCAGAAGGATGTTTATGAGCCTGAACAAATGGATTACGAGGAATTTGAAGAGCAGTATGTTCAGGAGCTTGAAGAAGAGCAAATTCATGAGTCTGAACTCACACTCGAAGAGCAGCTTCAATAGCTTTGATTTGTTGGAGGACCATTGGTGACATATGTTTGACACAGTATGAACACCATGTGGTTCGGAGAATATGAGAATGAGAGGTATACTTTAATTAATGAACTTTTTAATTAACAATAAGTATACATTATATTTAGTACATATTTCAATAAAATTTAGTAAATAATTTTATTATTATGTTTTTTAATTACTCGTAAGATTGTGGTCCTTTGAAGGTGATCACACATGGTTTGAAGTTGAAAAAGTTTGTTGAAGTATTGGTACCAGATGTTGTACAACGTTGGTTTCAAGAATTTAGGTTGATACATTTGTCTTTAGTTTATTTACGATGGCTGATGATGATCTGATATCTGCCTTTGTGGAAAGATGACATATAAAGACCAGCTCGTATCACATGTCATTTGGAGAGATGACGATCACACTGGACGACATCACCACTCTTCTTCTCATCCCACCTTGTGGTCAATTTTTTGATGCACCAATAAATATGAACACTAATAATATTGCGAGAACTGCACATGAGTTGTTGGGAGCAACCTGGGAGGAAGTTGTTGTTGAGATAAATTATAAGAAATATGACCAATATAAATTGCATTGGTTGCGTGATTTATATAACGACTCATTCAAATAAACATGTTTGAGTGTGTTGCTAGAACGTACCTATTGCATTTAGTTGGTAACACTATTTTCGTCGATAAAACACACACTCGTGTGGAGGCGAAATATATTAGTTTGTTCATTGATTTAGATTGTTGTCGTAATTATGCATAGGGTATCGCTGCATTGGTTGTGATATATGAAAACCTCGGAGATGGAGCTATTCGCGACATTAGACAGTTGAGATGTTACAAGACTCTATTACAAGTATATGATTCATATTAAATATTAAGTTGTGTTATTTATTTATTTATTTATTAAGTTGTATTTTTAATTTACCATATGATTCATATTAAATATTAAGTTGTTTTATTTATTTATTATGTTGTATTTTTAATTTACTAAATTGTGTTTTATTTTTGGCGCAGTGTTGGATTTACGAGCATTTTCCTAGCATCTGTAAGTTGGGTGATAATAGAATGGTTCCTGCAATCTTCCAATAACCCGTAGGTGGACTGCAAAGCATATTGTTGAAGGTGGATTGGTAACATCGGCGAAGACTTGATGCTATATTGCTTGAGGATGTATTATTTACACTATATGATGATGATCGAGCTAATCGTCCTTTTGAAGCAACTTCGATGTTCTTCGGATACCTTCATTGCGGTGGAATTTCAGTTCCATTTCTATCGGAGCAATGTCTTTGACAATTTGGTTGTATTCAGTGCATTCCATGTGATGTTCCTTGGGTGCTGGATAGTATAGATTGTGAGTGGCAGAATAATATGAGAGCATGTATAGCGACTTTACAGAGGTTATCTCCTCTAGTGACGTTAATTTCTTGAAGAGGTCACTACGGACTACTATGCATGGTAGGTAAATGTTTCACGTCCTCTGATCCTCCCTCCACCTACTGCTGCTAATGTTCATCTACGAGTTCCATTCTATACAAGATGGTCCATCTTCAACACGAGATCGTAGCGCATCTAAGCTTCTACATATGGCCAAACATATGGTAAATCCATTGGGTGAAGTTCATAAAATATTATGTGAGTTAATCCACATGTTCCCGGGAGAAGATTAGTAGATTTTATTATGGAAGATTGAATATATTTTGTATTATTAATATTTTGGATAATGAATTTCTATTTTAATATTAATATTTTGTTTTATTTATGCTATAAGTAAATGATTAAAAGTCTGACTTTAACTCAATAACAAAAAAGAAATACAATTGTTTGAAAACTTGACACATACATTATAATCTTCATTTAATGAAATACAAGATGATTTGTTAAATGATGGATCAATGTGCTCTCAATGCTTAATACGTCTTGTATAAGCTATTTCTCATGTCTTCAAACAATCACTACAAAAATATCTCCATTTTGGTAAGGTAGGTGGGAAAGGACAATCAAACTTCAATTTGATCTGAGCAAGAAAATATTAAACATTAATTTATCCGAACAAGATAATATTAAACATTAATTGATTATTAAATAATACTATCAAGCATAAATTTTACATGTACCTAATGACTTTGATTGATGAATTCAATTGCTATTAAAGAATTAATAGAAGAATATTTTAATGGTGCCTTTGTTCAGTGAAAAGAATGTCATGTTAAAATTATGGGACAACGACACCAATATGACATTATATTTTGTTGCTATCACGTAACTCAACTCTAGTATAGTCATCCACTTATCTTTTCCTTGAGAACCCAAACTAGAGATCTTCAATGATTTCGGCACCGATTCAACGTTGTCATCAAAAACATTGGAATGAAGATCTTGATGTAGATTGATCTATTTATCCAATTGTGTTCAAAGTAAAGGTCAAGATTCTTCGGTCCAACCTAATAATGATGCAATTTCGTGATACCCTCAATTTCCGTCAGGCACAACATCTATTATATCCTCGATATATTGATGAATAAAAGTAGGAAAATGTATCTTAGATGATTGCTTTGTAGATTCTTAAATTGGTTGCTATGCAAATTCTTGAGATGGTTGCCTTGCACAACGCTGTGATGATTGATTTGCATAACGCTGAGATGATTGATTTGCATAACGCTGAGATGGTTGCTTTGCATATTCTTGAGATGGTTGCTTTGTAGATCCATGAGAGGCATCAACATACTCTCAATATGAAGGACCATGAGGAGCATCAAATTCTTTTCTCTTTTTAGTAAATCCCTTGATTTTTATCTTATCGGGTGGTGGATGCATTGTTGTTGTATGTGAAAATAGAAATTCACACACATTTTCCTTGATTATCAGTTGATCAACAATGTCTTGTGTCTTCATGTATGCTTTCATTGTCTCTCACTCTTCTAAAAAGTCATATTCTGATAAAGATTCATCATCCTCCAATTCATGTTACATGCTTAATTTTCTCCAAAAAACATGAATGTTATCTAAAGGGATAACATTACCAGATATTTGCAAATTTGTCAACTCACAAACACAGGGTAATCCATAAGTTCTTCTGATTGAGCAACCACATTTTATTTTATCAATACCTATAATTTTTACCCTCTTCAATTGTTTTTCAATTTTTTTAAACACTTCTTTGATACATACTAACATTGATGTAATTTTTTATAAAATGGTGAAAAGACAATTTGATGGTACACATTTGATTCTTCAACATCATATTTGTAGCATATTTTTCAATCTCCAAGGAGCAGACTCAGCTCTACAAATAAATTAAATAACACAAATTACATAAATTACTAAATCATAATTTAATAGTACCTGTTGGACATTGTGTTCCCTAAATGCATCGCTTTATTAGTCAAAACAAGGACAAATCTTTCTTTGTAAGGTGTCAACCATTAATCTTTAACATAATCAACAAAAAGAATAATAGCAGCACACACTAGCTCAATTTGTTGCAAGTGATGATCATACTCCTCCGTACTAGTCGAAAATACGATTTTTTTTTCCATAAATCCATTATTTGATATTGTCTATCCTTTCTCACATATTGTTTGCATCTTTCTCCAATATTTGTTTCAATATGAAAACGACATAGCAAATTGATGGACGTAAGAAACACAACACCAATAGCCTTCATCATGGCAAGATCTCTATGATTCACAATAACTTTAGAAATTAAATTCTCAAATACAAATAATTGTATTACCTTTTCAAATGCTCTGATGAAGTTATCTTATCGCTCTTGTTCCAAGTAAGCAAACGAAACAGAAAATGTCAAACCAGTAAATATTACACCGACAATTTCAAGCAATGGTAACTGATATCTATTTGTTTGTATATGTTATCACATATCAAAACAAAATGAAACGTGTTTAACAGCTTTATACAATCAGGATGCATCTAAAATATGTCTCTATGAACATATGAATCCTTCTGTCTTCTTGTCCAATGCACCTAATTTTCTTTTTGTATTAACTTCAAGAGGTATTGTATTTTTGTGTACAAATCTCTCACAAATGATCGATAAGTACTTCTAGCTTTATGTATTTGAGTTGAAATTGTGAGATACTTTTTATTTCTCTCTTTCAAAACATTCAAAATGAATCTTGGTGCAAGCTCATACTTTGTCATGTCATTAACCAAATTTATCTCCTATTCATTTAAACGTCCCAAATATGAATGATCGTCTAAAGTATCTGCTAAATTGTGATTGTGTGTTCCACAACGAACACTAATTTTTCATCCTTCACCAATACTCAACGGTATACATCTAAGTTTGAATGGACATTTTTCCCTGTGAGAACAAGTTACTGTTGATTTTGATTTATATCTTCCATCTCTTTGTCACCCCAAAATTAATTTGTCTAAAAATTTCTCATAATCAAATATCATAAGGTGAGTCCAAACATGTAAGTCATATACTCCTTAACAAATAAGATATCATTTCGTTTCTATTAAAGAAACAATTTCTTCATAGTTATATTATAATTAATACATGCATCATAAATTCTATTTGTTAATTCAATTTTCATATTTAAATATATTATATGGTAAATCCAAATAAGTATCACAATAGAAAATAAATAATGAATAAAATCATTAATATCTTCTATTACTTTCTTCCATGAACATTTGTCAACTTATAATAATTTAAAAATATATACCCAAATTATTTTTTAATGTCAATATAAACAAGAAACAATTCGTTTCATGCTATCATGCATATATAATATGAAATTATCAATTATACATATAACAATTTTTTGTACGAAGCAATAATTTTTATTTTAGACGTGCATGTGTTGATCTAATTCCACGTATCAAATCTAACATAAACACACACACTCACAAAAAAAATAAAATATACAACAATCTTTAGATTCGAATCGTCTCTACCAATCTATGTATATTGTATGCAAACGGGTTAACCGCTGAATCTCCTTCAAGTTACTTTGAAACTCTTTAAGTGATTCGTACATTCATATCAAACCTATGGATGAATGATAGCTTACATAATAAAATTTCTTTATTTACTCTTGTGCACTATAGAAAATAAAAAATAACTTAAAAATATTTTTGACAGAAATTTGACTCATCTAAAGTTATAAACACTAAAATCATTTTTTTTTTCTGTTTCTAAAGTATCTCTATTTATACAGAAACTCATATCAATTAATGAAAGAAAACAAGTTTTGAAAACGTTTATAACCCTTGGTAACTTAACAGATGCATTGGTTCGATAGATAACAGATGTATTAAACTCAAGCACTACAATCATATGACCAAGTGATACATTAAATTATTTAATTTTGCTACATTGATATAACTATTAAAGAATTTCAAATATATTTTAGAAATTCTCCTTACAAATAACAATAAAATATAATTTTTTTTTTATCAATACGTCCAAAATATTAAAGTTCTTATAACTCAAAAGTGTCTATAAAATATCAAACTTTTAATAATTTTACATTCTACATTCCAAAGTCTCAATATTACACATCATCATTTGCATTGCTTCCAAAAGTAGCATTACCAACACAAAAATCATCTTCATCCAAATCCATTGAATTAAAATCTAGCTACATTTGCATTTTTAGTAGCTCAATTAGTAGTGAGAGTGGTAGAATTGTGGTAATTATTCTCTATGTATTGAGTTCAACTCATGTGTAAGGAAAAACCTCACTAATTTACAATTGCAACAAAAGGAATGTGAGAAGATCCTGAATAATAACGTTGGTCGTTAGTTTTTTTATTTTCTCCAAGGTTCAAATGTAAAAGTTTCTAACACATAAAATGTTCATAACAACAAGATTTATTAAAATATGAGAAAAATGAAATATCAAAATCTTGAATGAGATCAAAGCTACAAGGGTACAAAAAATTAGGGTGTTACATTACTACTGCCTTAAAAGAAATTTTGTTACGAAATGTATCGTACTTAAGGTATCAACATTGTAAAAGTTTGATTCCTCTTATTGACACAATACTCATGATCTTCTTGCTTCTTTTCCCATCATTGGTGCAATATTTTGCCTTATGTAAGAATCAAATTCAGAACCTAAAGATTAAGTCATTATCAATTGAGCTATCGAGGCAAAGAGAGACGGGAAAATCGTAAATACACTGTCGGTGTCGGGAAGCGGGGCCAAGACAATGTGAATGCAATTTCTTCCACATACCAAGGTAATACCACACTTCCACTGCACCAATTTGATTTATAACTAAAATTATTTATTCTGTCAAATTTTGTAACGCGTATTCAACAATAGTTCTTCCAATACCAATTCAAGAAAATCCCTTAAGACCAAATGCTTTCTTAAAATGGCTTTACGGGAAACGTAAACCCAACTTAAAGTCTTTGAATTTCTCCATCCTTCTTTATTGCTCGCATTCCACTTCATGCATTTTGACTTTTACAATTATTGCATCCAACAAAGCGAGCTCCAAACATGTAATGCCTCTAAATATTTATAATAAACATTCAATTCCCAATTGTGAGTAGAATATATCCCTTAAAGATATATATAAATACCTGAATTATCTACTTAGGTTGATCTCTAGTCTATGGATGATGAATCTCAAACTCAACCGCAAGTATATCAAAAATCTCGTGATGGCGCCTTGCAAAAACTCCTCAAAACTTGCAATCTGTTTTATTCAGAAATTAGAATATCACCCTCGCTTTAACTTTAATCTTAATTAAAAGGTGATATATATATATATATATATATATATATATATATATATATAATATTAATTTTGTAAATTTTTATGGTTATAAGAAAAATAAATGAGATAAAAGAAATCGTAGATGTGTAGTTAAATAAGTATTTTTATTTCTAAAAAAATTTATAAAAATAATATCTTGTAAAAGTTTAATCATAAAAAAAAAATTAATTATTTTACAATTGATTCGAGTTAGATTTGAACTTTGTTTATAATATCAATTTTTAATCATTTAGCTGACACTTCATGGTCCGTGAACATAAAATATTAACTATGATTTAAATGATAAATTATATAATTGATGATGCAAACTCTATTTTTTTTTTTTAACAAGCCAAAACTAAATATATTCAAGAAAAGCATAAGAAGTGTTTAAAGTAAGAGCAAAAGAAATTTTACAATGTTTATACTATATGACCAAAACAAAGTAGAAATACAAACTAAACTACTCAAACAAGAAGTAAAACAAGTAACCATACACGATATCAATGCACTATAAGGGTTGAGAGCATCATTAGTTATACCCATAACAAGATTCTTTTACATGCAATTTGATTCACCTCCATATTAAAAGTTTGGTCTGCTCAATAATAAGATTTGCATTCAAAATATGCGAACTAAAAATTGTTTCATTTCTTGATTTCCAAATTGCCCACATCACCATAAACCAAACTAAATTAATTATTTGACGCGTTAGGCGACCGCATAAAAAAAAGCCATCAAATTGGTTAGCATGATTGACTGCATCCTTATAAAATACACCAAATAGTCCAAACTAATTCAAAACACCATACCACACAGATCCAAAAAGAGGACACACAAAGAACAAATGACCGACTGTTTTAACTTCCCCACAATCTGCTACACACTGTTGATCTTCTGCATGCCTTATTTACCGAATACGATCCTCCTTGCATATTGTTCCACAACCACTTATCAGATACATTAACTTGCAAATGAACGTTAGCCAATAAAATCATACACTGCTCCATTAATTCCTCCTCTCACGCAAACAACTGCCTCCACAATCTCCATCCTTGAATACCCTCCCATTGCAACATCTCTAACATAACCTCTACATTTTCCTCTTATTGCAAAAACAAAATGAAATAACCTATTAAATTTGTCACGCAAGACCCCACCAACCAACCATGGATCCTTCCAAAACAAAGTATACTCTCATTCCCAATAATTTTAAACAATTTTTTTTATCAAAACATTCCTCTACAATACCAACTCTTTGCGCAAAAGTATCCTTCCACCACACAGACCTCCTCGAACTCCCCCCCTTTTGAATTTCCCAACTTCCACTTCATATTTATTGATCAACACCTTAACTTAAAGGTCCTCTTACTCCATTTTTAATTTGCAACGCCATTTATTCAATATAACTTTATTAAAAACTTTCAAATCTCAGACTCCTAATCCACACTTCTCTAAAGGCAAACACACCTTCTCCTAATTGACCCAATGAACCTTACTCGCTTCCTCATTCTCACCCCAAAGGAATGATTTAAAAATATGTTCAAGTTGATATATGATATCTGAAGGAGCCTTGAAAAAGGAAATAAAATAAACCGATAATGCAAATAAGACAACTTTGAGTAGTACTAAACGGCCACCCAATGACAAAGTTCTAGAGTTCCAACCAACCAACTTTGAGTAGTATTAAATGGCCACCCAACTTTGAGTAGTACTTACGTCGGGGATTATCGCCAATAGGCAACCCCAAATATTAGAATGGGACACGTCTCATCTTACAATTAAGAATCTTTGCTGCAGTTTGAAGCCATGAGCTATAACATTAACTTAGGCTAGATTGGAGCTCAAACAACAACAAATTAGCCTTGATTGCTCTAATATTATCCCACCACTTCTCTCCCATGATCAACGTACCATCTGCAAATTGTAAAAGAGAGACACAAAATTCATTTAAGTCCACCTTAAAACCTTTGAATCGATTGGCTTCCACAAAAACACTAAAAAGAGCATTCATGCCCTCAGCAACTATTAGAAACAAGAACGGAGAAAGAACGGAGATAAGGGGTCACCTTATCTCAATCCCCTTCGCATACCAAACTCTTTTGTAGGACTCTCATTCACTAGCACAAGAACTGACGTTGAACCAACACATTCCAAAATTCATTTACGCCATTTCTCTGAAAAACTCATCTTTGTCATCACAAGCTCTAGGTAATCCCACTCAAATGAGTGACATGCCTTCTCGAAGTCCACTTTGAACAAAATTAATTCTTTTTTTCTTTGCCTCATCGACCACTTCATTTGCAATTAAGACCCCATCCAAAATTTATTTGCCTTTAACAAACACTGATTGAGATTCAACTATTACAAAATTAATCACCTGACTCAGTCTATTCGCCAACATTTTTGACAAAATTTTATGCATACACCACACTAATGAAATGGGTTTAAAATTAGATAAGACTTGTGTATTTTCTTATTTGGAAAATAAAACTTTAAATGAGCAATTTGATCCTTTTACCAACCTCCCATTTGCATGAAAATTACCTACAAATCTCAGAGTCACCTATTTTTATCAAAGTAGATAAATTATGTATTTTTTTTAAAAAAAAATTCTGACATTTTTTCCTACATATTTTAAAATGTTTTGAAATAATGTTCACGGTAAATATATTCATTGATAACTAATAAGAGAAGCAAAACACAAATTCTTTTATTAGATTGATTAATTGTTATGGTAAATATATGTAACAACACAATAATAAAAAAAAAATACAAAAGTTGTATATTAACTATTTTTAATGTCTAAATAACTATTTAAAAGTATTTCAACATTTTATCAACTATATTGCTAACATTTATTAAAATATTTGTGTTTTAATATCTACTTATTTAATTTGGTTTAAATTTAATTAGATTGTCTATTTATAATTGATTATTGATTTTTAAGTTGTGATGATTATGTTTTTATATATTTTGTCTTCATTTAGGGTGGTTGTTACGTTTTAATAATTAAAATTTTGTGAATTACCATTTATTGTTGGTTTTTCAATCATAGAAACAGAGGCGGAGCTTCTTTGTGACGGAGGGGGGGGGGGGGGGGGCACGACCACCCGAAAAAAAAAATTTATAAGTACAATGACTAATATGCCCATATTAAAACTAAATAATTACAAGAATACCTAAACCTAATTTTATTTTCTCTTTCTTCCATCCACCTTCCTCTCTCCCTCTATCCCTCTTGCAGTCAGGATTCGGTCTCGCCTTCCTCTCCGTTCTCAATCGTCAGTCATCTCGCCTTCCTCTACGTTCCTCTCATCTCGCCTTCCTCTCCGTTCCTCTCATCTCGCCTTCCTCTCCGTTCCTCTCGTCTCGCCTTCCTCTCGCTCGCGTCGGCCTTAAAATATTTTGTTATTGTTGTGTTTTTTTGGTTATTGTTGATTTTTTTTAGGTTTGATTTTTGTTAGCATGAAATTTAAAGCTTATATTGTTATTGTTGAGTTTGGAGCTTTGATTTGGAGTTTGGAATTCTGATTTTATGGTAAAGTGTTTGATTTTATGTCATTGCTGTTTGGAATTCTTAATTTGGAGCTTTGTTCTGTTATTGTTGAGTTTGGAATTCTGAATTTTGAATTTGGAATTTTGAATTTGGTTTGTTGTTTGGAATTCTGAATTTGGATATGATATATATGCAAAAACTAGAGGGTAAATGTTAAGATATATCCCTGATTTACTTTCCCTTATTTATGTTATGTAAATATATTGCGTATAGCTTTTTGATTGTAATTGAAATCAATCTTCGTCCCAATTTCAAGTGTTATCATTTCAATAGAATTGTGCCAATATCGTAAATATCTCAGCATATGTTTTTTACATTCTTGCTGGATTATTTAGATAGATTCTGTATGTAAACTGGATTCCTCATTAACTATGGACTTGCACTTCTCAGAAAATCCTTAGTTTGATTTTATGTCAATATAAAGTGTTTGAGTTTTTTTGTCGCACATAAGGTGTTTGATTTTATGTTCATATAAAGTGTTTGAGTTTTTTTGTCGCACATAAGGTGTTTGATTTTATGTCAATATAAAGTGTTTGAGTTTTTTTGTCGCACATAAGGTGTTTGATTTTATGTTCATATAAAGTGTTTGAGTTTTTTTGTTGCATATAAGATGTTTGAGTTTTGTTGCATTTTTGTTTGAGTTTTTTTGTCCATATAAAGTGTTTTAGTTTTTTTTGTTGTTGAATATAAGATGTTTTATGTTTATTATATTGATTGATTTAGATAAGTTTGTGAGAATGAAGAAAAGTAAAAGAATTTATTCTTTTTTCAAGAGGAAAATTTGTGAGATTGAAAGAGATGAAGAAATTATAACTTCTACATCAGAAACTATCTCTGAGAATCCAAGAATTGAAGAAAATGAAAATCATCTTTCCAAGGTTCATAGAGTTTTCGAAGATGACTTTGAGAAATATTTAGAACGTGACCCCGGAAAGCGTCCTCAAATTTGGCAATATCCACCAAATAAATTGGATGCAATACGAAGAGCTTATCTAAAATTTGGTCCTTATCAAATAAATTTAGAAGAATATCCTTTATCTGGAAACGAGGTTCATCCAAGACGGTTTCAATATGCTTGGTTTAACATATTTTCTTCATGGCTTGAATATTCACCTTCTAAAGATGCTGCATATTGTTTACCATGTTATCTATTTAGCAAAAGACCAAGTGGACGTCCTGGATCAGATGTATTCATTGGTACAGGTTTTAGAAACTGGAAGAAAGTTAAAAATGGAAAATTTTGCGCCTTTCTCAAACACATAAGGACAGATCCTTGCTCACCACACAACAATGCAATGAAAGCTTGTCTAGACTTGTTGAATCAGGATAGACATATTAGGAATACTTTTCAAGTGCAAAGCTCAGAATAAATTTTGAAGAATCGAATACGTCTCAAGACATCAATTGACACTGTTCGTTGGTTAACGCTTCAAGCTTGTGCTTTTAGGGGACATGATGAAACTAGCGAGTCAAAAAATCAAGGCAATTTTCTTCAATTGATAAAACTCTTGGCAACTTACAATGATGAAGTTGCGAAAGTTGTGTTGGAAAATGCTCCATATAATTCTAAATATACTTCACATCAAATTCAGAAAGAGTTTTTGCATATTCTTTCTAGTAGGGTGAGAAAACATATTTGTGAAGAAATTGGTGATTCCAAATTTTGCATCATTGTAGATGAAGCTCGTGATGAATCAAAAAGGGAACAAATGTCTCTTGTGTTAAGATTTGTTGACAAAGTTGTTTTAATAAAAGAGCGATTTTTTTTTGTGGCACATGTTAAAGACACTACAGCTTTAACTCTGAAAGAAGAAGTATGTGATATACTTTCTCGACATAATCTTGATGTTTCTAACATGCGTGGTCAAGGGTATGATGGTGCTAGTAATATGAGAGGAGAATGGAACGGTTTACAAGCACTATTTATGAAAGATTGTCCTTATGCTTACTATGTCCATTGTTTTGCTCATCGATTGCAACTTGCTTTGGTTAGTGCATCAAGAGAAGTTGTTCCAATTCATAAATTTTTTGAGAAGCTCACTTTTTTTGTTAATGTTGTTTGTTCTTCTACTAAGCGTCATGATGAGTTACAAGCTGCTCAATTAGAGGAAATTTCAAATTTGCTAGAAATTGATGAAATTGTAACTGATAAAGGTATAAATCAAATTGGTACTTTGAAACGAGCTGGGGATACTCGTTAGGGATCACATTTCTCTTCTATTTGTAGCTTGATAAATATGTATGAGGCAACTTGTATTGTTTTAAAAAAAATTACAAATGAAAGAGCAAGTTATTCTACATGTGGTGATGTTGATAGTGCTTATAATTATTTGAAGGCGTTTGATTTTATATTTATCTTGCATTTGATGAAAGAAATAATGGGGATAACTGAAATACTTTGCCAAGCCTTACAACAACAATCTCAGGATATAGTTAATGCCATGTGCTTGGTTGGAATAACAAAGTGTCTTATACAAGCATTGAGAGAAGATGGTTGGGATAAATTATTTACTAAAGTGAAGACTTTTTGTGAAAAACATGATATTGAAATTCCTAATCTCAACGATGTTCATTCAACAACAAAATTTGGACGCTCTCGTCTTCAACAATGTCAGGTTACAATAGAGCATTATTTTAGAGTTGAAATATTTTTTACTTCAATTGATCAACAATTAGAAGAGTTGAATAACAGATTTAGTGAGCAAGCAATGAATTTGTTAACTCTAAGTTGTGCTTTGACTCCTAAGGATAATTATAAAGCTTTTAACATTGAAAAAAATTGCACTCTAGTTGAAAAATATTACCCTGTGGATTTCAACATGCAAGAGAAGATTAATTTGAAATTTCAATTCCAACATTTCTTGGTTGATGCTCGTCAAGATTTAAATTTGAAGAATTTATCAACTATCCAAGAATTGTGCTCATGTTTGGTTGCAACTAAAAAGACGCAAAATTTCTAATTGATTGATAGATTACTTCGTCTTATCATGACTCTTCCGGTTTCTACTGCCACAACTGAAAGATCTTTTTCAGCAATGAAAATTATTAAATCAAGGTTAAGAAATAAGATGGAAGACGACTTTTTGGCAGATAGCATGGCAGTTTACATAGAAAGAGAAATTGCTGCAAGTATCAGTTCTGAGTCTATTATTGATGATTTCAAGTTAATTAAAGAGCGTAGAGCATTACTTTAAGGTATTTTTAAGTCATATAGTTAAATTATTTGATACTTTATTTTGTGTTTATTACAACTTAATTATTTACTATATAATATTATTTATATATTTAATTTATATATTATATTTTTATGTCGGCCACCCCAGACTTTTCGGTCAAGCTCCGCCACTTCATAGAAATGTATGTAAATATATGATATAATAAAAAAGTAGAGGGGTATACCGTTAATATTTTAATCATAGCATTTTTGGTTAAAGATAGTGTATTTGCTTCTTCCAGTTTTTTGTTGAGGGATTGTCTTGTCCTCACTACTTTTCAAATTTATTTATTCATGCATTACAACCAAAAAAATATTGACTAAAATTACACTATATGGTATATACTATTTGTTGGTGGAATGACCTCTATCCTTAGGAAGTTGTATACAATATTATTAACAAGATTATCCAATTCCTTCCTAAGTGATGAACTTAATATTAAAACCAACTTGTTTAATATTAATTCCAATTTAACAATAATAGATTCAAAACTTATTCAAAAACAGAGATTCAAGAACACATGTATTATCAAGATAAAGAGTATAGAGATAGAGAAGTGTGCACCAGGGATTTTTATACTAGTTCGACTATTCGATAGTCTACATCCAGTCTTGAAATCACTTAATGATTTCAGCCTTCACTAGAAATGATTTGAGTATGTTTACAGACTTTCCAGCACTTCAATGCCTATACATCTAACTCAACATCAATTTACAACAACAACAACCAATCTATCCTTAAGAACTAATCGCCAAGCTCTAGCAAGATCAGATTGAGATCTCGTTTAGATGATCACACACACTATAAAAGATGACCACCAGTTTCACAATACTGGATTTCTATACACTTTCTTTTACAAAGATGGCTCTTTAAAAACAAACTAAAAACACTTATTCAATCACAATGAGTTCTCACACTAAGTATTTGTCAATAATGTTTGTGAGTTGCAACAATCTTTTCCAAAGTGTATTTTTCGAAAGGCTAATGAATAACTCTCAGTTCTTTCTATCTTGTTATGTTATAGTAAAAATTGTGATTGATTCAGTTTATATAGTTTCAGAAAAACTTCAGACAAATCGATTTCCCAATCGATTTTATTAATGCGTATTACTAGATCAATCGATTTCCTAATCGATTATCGCGTTTCTTATTTTTCTTGAATCTTGAAATAGATGAACTAATCGATTTGCTAATCGATTTTTTTAATGCATATATCAGAAACTGATACTCAATTCATATCAGAGTCGATTGAATAATCGATTATAATTGTTTTGTTCAAAATGCGAGATCAAACAATCGATTACTCAGTCGATTCACTTTAATTAACATAATCGATTTGGCAATGAGCTAATTTCTCTCTATAACTCAGACATTTAATCAAATTGATTTGCCATTTGACTGACTTGTCCCTGTAACTCAAATATTTAATTAAAATCGATGTGCCAATCGATTATGCAATATGTTTCTGTTAAATGATGAACTAATTCATTCATGTAATCGATTAACTAATTAATTAGTAAATAGCTTGTAACTTAAGAAAAGTATATCAATTGATTGTCCAATCGATTTCTTTTAATCATAGAACACAGGTCTGATAAACACATTTAAGTAATCGATTTGCTAATCGATTAACTCAGTGACAAGTCTGATAAAAACATTTAAGTAATCGATTTGCTAATTGATTAACTCAGTGACAACTTTGTTCTGTGAATCAGAAAATCGATTAACCAATTGATTTACCAATCAATTTGCTAATCGATTAAACAATTGATTTACCAATCAATTTGCTAATCGATTAACTCAGTGACAACTTTGTTCTGTGAATCAGAAAATCGATTAACCAATTGATTTACCAATCGATTTGCTAATCGATTAACTCAGTGAACACTTTGTTCTATGAATCAGAAAATCGATTAACCAATTGATTTACCAATTGACTGATTAACACACTTATTTTATTATTTCAGTTTTAATTGGCAAATATTAGATGTGTGAAATCATAATGATGAATCTAACTAATGAACACTATGAACAATAGACAAATTTACACATAATCTTCAAGCCTTGTATGATATGATCAATCTTTGCTTGATTGCTTGAGATCCAAGATTTGTCCAAGTGTAGTGTTTGATTCTTTCCGGAAATGTATCTCAACCAAACTATTAGATTAATCAGATAATGCATATTCATTGTATGTTTGGAAGTTATATCAAAATCATAGTCAAGGAGGCATATATCTTACACTATTGGTTGTCCGAATGAGCAATTGGTGGGAATTGCGAATGAAATATTGTGAAGTCATGTTCTGATATGCCATTAGATTAGTGATTATGGCCAAACGGCTGGTAGAACAAATTTGCAATGCTAATTGACATTGTAAATTATTGGGTAAAATAAATTGCAGTGTTTGTCTATATTTATTATATATAGTTGACCTAAAAATCTAAAAGAATAAATGAATTGCAAATGATAAAGATTAGATAAAAAAAATTATCTTGTAGTTTAAGAATTTAAAAGTGTTCAACTGATCCAAAAGGATATTAGTTAAATAAAATAAAATAATTTGTATCCAAAAATTAAAAACTACCACACTGAGAGACATAGATAAAAAAAATAGAGAAAAAAATTAAATTAAGTGGAGAAAAAAAAATAATTTGAACATAAACTTTGATCCAATTGAAGAAGTCACTGAATAAGTTATATAATCTCACATTTCCATTGATAATTGAGGATGATAATTGAGAAAGCATGAAGGCAAAATAGAGACATAGTAAATATAAAAAATTCTTGTGGACATGATGTAAATAAAATTTAATTTTAGAATAAGATGTTTAATTCTTTACACTTGACAATTTGGTAAAGGCTTAGTAAATAACAAACAAATAAAACATTATAATTGCTTTTAGTATAGTTTATCTCAAAAACGTTTAAAAATAAATAGAAAGTCAGGCAATGACATCAAACAATTATAAGATATATTTTTTTTAAAGAAATTATAAAACATGTTGAAGAAAAGAACCGACTGAAAGATTTAACTACTGATTATTTAAAAAATATAACATTGATATAAATAATCGTAGGCCAAGTTCAGGTCACCCTCCGGGTTACCCGTCGCTAAGGTCAGATTTTGAAAGGTCTGAACTTGGCCTACGATTAATTTTTTAGGCCTAAGTCTAGCATACGACTTATCATATGTTTTTTTTTTCCGGCCTAACATGACCTTTTTAAAAGTCTGGTCTGACCTGAAAGCCTGTTTAAAAGCCTTATTCACATTAAAATGTTTAAGTATTATATTTTACATATATATATATATATATTAAATAAAAAATGACTTTTCTAACAAAATGATTTTAAAAAAATCTGAAACAAACATTTTTTAATCCTTAAAAAAATGATTTTTTGTTTCAAATAATAGATTTTTGTTTCTGAAACAAATACACCCATTATTACCTGTCAAACAAATATGGAATGACTACTGAGTGATGATTGCCTAATAGAACGACTCCTGAATATGGAATTGCTACCGAATATGGAACGACTACCAAATATGAAACAATTACTAAATTATTGTCTAATTGATTAACTTTAAAATAGGAAATAATATTATTAATAAATAATAATAAAAAATAACATTAATAAATAATAAAATATATATGTCAACCTGTTAGACCTAATAGACTTTTTTATAAGTCTGAGCTTGACTTATTTAAATAAATAGACTTTAAAAATAGCCCGAGCATAACCTTTTTATTAAATAGGTCAGGCCAGATCATATTGTAAGTAGGCTAGACCATAAGCCCCTGACGGATGATCTAGCCTATTCCAATTCATACCATCCATACCTGTCTCGTTCCAAAATACATTAATGATAAAATTTGTATTTTATTTTGTATTAACCTTATTATTGATTACACTCCACTACCTTATTAGCCCGATCAAATATTGAGACTATGCAAATGACACATCAAATCTGACCTAATCAATCCTTTGTACACCCCTTTTATATTTAAATAAAAGATCTTTTGCATCCAAATTTTTTAATGGATTCTCAATAATTCAAATTCGATAAATATATTAAAAGTGATAGTATTGTCTCAAAATTTTATTTTTTTTAAAAAAATCAAACCTCTATGAAGAATATAATATATATAAATATAAACAAGGATTCTTAAGTATTTGTGAGAAAAGATAGATACTAATACTCTTGAATTAAATTAAATTTATAATATAATTTTTTTCTCTTATATTTCTTGTACGAGAGATAATTTTATTCGAGACGCGTCATACACTAAATATGAATACTTTTTCAAGCGAGAATTCGAATTCAGATTCATCGTATTGTGAAAGTTTAGTATTTTTCGCTAAACACAATTCCATTGATAATATAATTTAAATTTTATTTAAAATGTAATTAAATATGAAAAAAGTATGTATAGTTAAATGATTGATTGTTGGGTGTACTAAATCCAATAAAATCTTAAGAAATTAAAATTGTATCTCAAAATAAATCTTCTCTATTAATACATTTAAATGAAATAGAAAAATTAAAAAATTTAAGTTAATTAACCTTATCAATATTTCCTAAATGACAAATTAATTTATGAGATCCATATTTTCAATAATACTTACATGTGATGTGATGATGAATCACCCCATGAGTCCCTTCCCCTTTTCCTTACAAATCCATATTCCAATTTGTTTTCATGAGTTCCTAAAAAATCTATCCAAAAAACTTAACTCAACCACCTCATCCATAGTCAAATACTAACCATGGTTAGTTAACCCTTCTTAATGCAATCACACCATAATATAAGGAGTGATTTTTTTTTCTTTCTCATTCCTCAATCCTAATAGTTCCATTCCTCCCATCTCAATTTTAAAACTCTTCAAATTCTCTCATCCTTTCTTTTAACCTAGAGAGAGAAGTAAAGAAAAATAATAGGATTTGGGCTAAATATAAATACCAAAAAGTATTTGGCAAGTTTGGAGAATAATTTGTGCCAAACCAAAGGTCCCCATAGGATTATCTTGGAACTATTCTCTCCTCCACTCTTTATTTTGACATTGGTATGCCCCTCTTTCTCTCAATATTTTTCTTTTTCCTTTCCAATGATTTTTTTTTAACTTTCAATGAAAATTTAGATCTGGTTGGGCATAATTTTTTAAAAATATTTTCATTTCAAGATTTCCGTAGACCTTCTTAGATCAAATAATTTTCATTTTAATATCTGAAATTTATCATTTTTCAGATTTTCAAAAACCCTTTTTGAATTTTGTTTTTGAAGAATAGGGTCTGCATCTGTTCAAAACTTGAATTTTGGCCCCTCCATTTTTCTTCTTTCACTCTCCAAAATCACAATCGTCAATTTAACATTTTTATACACAGAAACAAAGCGCGGGATACCCAAAAAAATTCCTCACTCTCCCTCTTCTATATCTACACAAATTTATATATATAGAGATAAAGCTTTCTCTCTCCAAAATCTACAACCCTTGATTTTCATCTGGTAACCTTTTCACATTTCTCACTATGAATGAATGCTTGCATACCCATTTTTGTCTTTTAATTTTATGCTTTTTCCAATTTTATTTCATTTTTTTGGGTATGTTGGTGATGATTAAAGTGGAACCTTTATAACATGTTTTTGTTTTTTGAATATTTATTAAAAAAACTGATTTTGATGTGCATGGCAGGGTTGTTTTGGAGTTTGCTGAAACCCCGTTGAAGAGTTTTGAAGATGAAGCTGATACTATTGATTTTGTAGATTTTGCTGGTGTAAGGTTGGAGGTTGTTGTAATCAGTTACTTTTTGAAAGAGATCTGTGGTTAAAAAATGTTGGGTAGTGAGCAACCTTTGGATTTGTATAAGCTTTTCATGGTGGTGAAGGACAAAGGTGGTTATGATGTTGTTTGTAAGAATCGGTTATGGGATTTGGTTGGGGAAGAATATGGATTAGGTGTGAAAGTTGGTTCATCTGTTGAACTGGTTTATAGTAAGTATTTGAGTACTCTAGAGACACCTTTGAAGAATGTCGTTGATGATGAGGTTGCTAAGTGTGGTTTAGTCGATGATAGAGTTAAATTTGGCGAGCGTTTGATGGAGTTGCAAGCTGAATTCCTGCTGGATGATTACGGTGAGGAAGATGCGGGCGATGAACTTGAGAGTGTATATGACTGTGGGAGGAAGTTGTGTGGTACTAATAGAGTGAAGGGTGTGAATTCAAAGTTGAATGCGGCAGAACTCGAAAGAGTGTATGACTATTTAGATGGGAGGAAGTTGCGTGGTGCTAATAGAGTGAAGGACGCGAGTCTTGAGTCTAATGTGGCCAAGAAAGTTAAGAATGGAGGACTTGTCGATATGCATATGGAGGAGTTGGATGGGAACAAAATATTGGCAGTGGATGTATCCAACACAGTAAACAAAATGCCCGGATTGTCAGATGGAAGCAAGAGGCATTATAGTGATGACAATGCTGACAGTGTTGATGATGTCTTGATATTCGATCCTTCTAGTGTTAATAGAGAGAACTTTGGTAGGAAGAGGAAGAGAGAGTCTATGTCAGAAGTGCTAAGTTGGGTTACTAGAACTGCAAAGAATCCTTGTGATCCTGTTGTAGGTTCAATACCTGAAAAGTCAAAGTGGAAGTCTTGCCATAATGAAGAGATCTGGAAGAAGGTTTTGTTGTTTCGAGAATCAGTCTTTTTGAAAAAAGATTTTGGATCAAACTGTGAAAAGCTCAGTTGGCTGGTAATCTTAAAACAACTCTTTGCTTTTTGTAGATAGTTGATGATATTTGAAATATAATGCAGGGCTGCATGTCATTGTTTTGTGCTGAGACCATGCATCATGTTGGTCCTTTTGTCATTAGCATTATAATTACTGTGGATGGTGTGTTTCTAAATGATTTTATTTGTGGATAACTAATTGATACTTGACATTGCTCTTACATGTTGTTTTCTGCTTTTTTGATTGCACCTATCTGTGTTCTATTAAAATGTTTATATTGCTAAATGTTAGATTATTACAAAATAATATCTTATAATTTCTTCATATTATGTTAGAATATCTCGGTTTATCTCCTAGAATCAGTTTTCAATCTTAGCATATATTAGATTATCTCTTATGATTTATCTTCATAACTGTTGCTGATTATTATTGTTTGTTTTCTAATCTCCCTATTTATATAGGATTGAGTCTATGTCGTCTCCTTATAAATAGAGACTAGTGTTTAGTCTTTTATATTGTCGGTATCAAGTTATTATCAATAATGTCCAAGGTTCTTATTAATTTCTCTCATTTTTTCTAAAATCCCACAACTTCAACACTGTATTTTTAATTCAATCATCTGGGAACTGCCCCATCACTATTCTGCTGCTGAGTTTTCCAAAAGTTTGGGAATGTAATAATTGTTGTATTCAAACGACTTCCTCTTGTCTGTCGTGATCTCCTCCTTTTTTCGGCTGCTTTCCTTGTTGTGTTTGCTGCCCTCACCCAATTTCCCTAGTTGTAGTCACCCTGTCACTTTCAATGACCATTACCTCAGCAGCCACCGTCCTCCTCCGTATTAAAGCACTTTTCGATGACGCTTTTGGGCAAAACCTCCACCACTCGAATCACAATGAGCCGATCTTGAACGTCCCCAAACCTTCAGTTGAATGTGAATGTCTTGTTCATGTGCCATCGCATGCCTTTTCTATTACTGGTTATTTGAAATCCCTGTCTTCACCTCTGTCGAATGTTGAGGCACGTTTGCCGACCCTTCTAACCATTTCTGCATGTCTCACCACTGAGGCACGTTTGTCTTTTATGTGTTTCTTGAAGCATTGAGTTTGTGTTGTTGTTAGTTGCCTCCTTCTCGGTGCTTTCCAAATGCAGTTTCTTGTTTGCTTCTTCTTAGATGCTATAGCCTCATAGTGCATAGTATCTACAGATAAAATCCTCCGCATGCACAAGGGGGATAGTTTAATTAGATACTCGTAGATAAAATAAACAGATAT
Source organism: Cicer bijugum (assembly GCA_037974875.1). NCBI lineage: Eukaryota > Viridiplantae > Streptophyta > Magnoliopsida > Fabales > Fabaceae > Cicer > Cicer bijugum. Next base: position 11,626,756 of record JBBPBT010000151.1, on the reverse strand, counting down.
TTCAGATGTTTTCTAGTTGATAGGGGAAGATGTGGATGTGATATCCATACCCAGGGTATCTGTATCCATTGGAAAGTTAGTAAAATTACCAAAATGAGAGAGTTATGTATTAATATTTTGTTGTCAAAGTAAAAGAGTATAATGCTTTGATATTTTGATGTCAATATTATTGTCTTGTCAAAAGAATAGGAAATAATTATACCCAATTACAATTTCTTTTACAAAATGCATCTTTTAAACAATAAGGTACCCATGGATGTATGTAGATATCGCAAAATCCTCCAAATACCCGATTCAATGGATATCGGTGTGAATATAGGGTAGACACGAATAGCATTTGTTTCCAACAGAGTGGAAAGGAGATGTTTACTATCCATGCTTGTGGATACTCATTGACATCCCTAGCCTTAACTGTCGTCTGAAATGCATTGGCCACGTCTTATGTTGTATGGGACAAAGTGTTGGGCGGTAAAAAATCAACATGAGAAAAAAATAAGTGTAGCAGAGATGAAGATGGTGTGTTGGGTGTGTTGGATAGAGTAGACGAGATAAGATTATGAATGATAACATTAGAGAGAGTTGGAGTAGTGCCTATAGTAGAAAAGATGGTGTAAACTTGACTTAGGTGGTTTGGCCATGTGGAAATGAGGCCTTTAGATTTTGTAGTGAGGAGAGTAGATCAAATGAAGGGTAATCTAATTGCCTAAGGCAATGAGAGGCCTAGAAAAATTATAAGATAACCTATTAAGAAAAACTTGAAGATTAATGAGCTAGATAGAGATATGCTCTATTATAGCATAATATGACGTCGTTTGATCTATGTAGCCGACCCTACTTAGTGAGATAAGACTTGGTTGTTGTTGTTGTAAATATTTTGAGGTCTTTGATACAATTAGTTTGAAGCTTCCAAATGTGGTTTTGAGAAAGCCAAACCTTGCTTTGTTCAAGTGTTTGCCACAAATTTCTCTCAGATATCATCTCAGCTATCAAGCTAAGCCATTTTTGTAGCAATTCTCTCTTACTTTACCGGCATCCTTGAGTTATCTTTCTGTCTGTTTTAATTATTGGCAGAGCAATACATTGTAACAATTTAGTGTTCAGTATTTATTTCAAGTTACTATCAAGAATATTGAAAGTTCTTATTATTTTCTCTCTTCCTTTTATCTAAAAAATCCCACAATTTCAACACTTTTTCCGTCTTGTTTTTTTCCTTGTTGATTGATGGTATTTAGCTTTGGTTGTTTTTTTGTTAGTAGGCTATTTTATATTTTATTTATTTATGGTGCACTTCCATAACTTAATCCTGTAATTAATATTTATTTCTTTTTCATATGTATTCTATTTTCTTCAACCCACATTATTTTTCAAGATTATGAGCGTGTCGATCAGCGGCACTAATGTCTGTCTGCTTTTGCTTTTCTTGATTAAGATAATAGAGGTTATAAAATTTTGTACAGTTGTTAAAAAAATCAGTTATTTGATTAGTAAGAAAGAATAAAATAGTTTAAATAAAAGATAAAATTGGAACAAAAAATGTTAGTAAATAAATTGTTTAAATAAAGGATTAAATTGGAATGGAAAAGCCACCAAAACCATATATTCCCTTTATATATAACTTTATCTTGTGGCTCTAGTTTCATCAAAAGTTTAACGGGTCATAATTTTTGTGTGCCAAATGTTATGCACAATACATTATTGTGTAACGTTTAAAATTTGAATTGAATTTTCTTTTATTAAAGACAACACTAAATTAGAATTATCATTAATATTCTATTTATGATGAGAATTCATTAAAATCTTGTTACGCAATTCAAAATTTTAAAACTTTCACATTTGATTACTAATGATGAGAATTCATTAAATTCTTTTATTATTAATTTATTTTTTAGGATATAATTCATTAATTTCTTATTACATAATTCACATTTTCTAATTTTAATTTTCTGGTTCAAAAAATTTATTTCAGTATGAAATTATTGCTAATTTAATATTAGATTCCATTGGTTGATTTAGAATTGTGTGCTATATCATCCATTAAATTATTTTGTCTATCACATAGGTTTTAATATGAGCCAGAAAAAATTAATAGAAGTTTGGCTCAAATCTGGTCTTTTATAATGTTTATTTACTGTCAATTTGTATATGTGTATGTTCGCGGCTAAATTACATCCATAGTCCCTTAATTTAATTTTAGTTAACATTTTAGTTCTTTATCTTTATTTTTTTTCTTCCCGATTTGGTCATTTATTTTTTATTTGATGTTGTTAGAGATGAAAATATGAGTTTATTTAAAGATTTAAGTTATGAATTTGATAAAATTTGCATTATGTCGATGATGATAATTAATTTTATGTGTTTTATTTGAAAATTTTTAAGAGTTTTTGCAAAAAAAAAAAGGATAACATTGTTGACATTTTAAAACATAAAAGATCCAATTGTAACTAAAAATAAAAGTAAAAGACCAAATTGGAAAAAAAATAAAAATAAAAGACTAAAACGTTAACTGAAATTAAGTAAAGGGACTACGAATGCAATTTAGCCGTATGTTCGCATAGAAATAGTAATAATTAGAGACAATTTTGTATATTAAATAAAGTATGTAACACAATTGCATTACAGGTGACAGGACAACATTCTCCAAATTTATTTTTCTGTCTTATCAAAGCATGGATAATAAAAATGGATTTATGAACTAGCAGGAGGTTCACTTGTTATTCATTATTGTATTACGGGTTTATTTGGATTGGCTTATTTGAGTTTATCTATTAACATACGCGTTTATAAGATTGTTTGGGAGAGCTTATGAAACATGACATGTTCATAAATTGTTTTAAGCTCTCCTGGGTAGCGTATGAAAACCGTTTAGCTTATAGGAAAACAATTTGACTTTATTTTATATTTTGTTATAGAAATAACTTATACATAAGCACTTATATGAGAAATTCTTATGCTATAAGTGTTTAATTAAGTTATTTATCCAAACACGGACTTAAGTGTCTAATATGAGTTACCATTTATAGATAAGTTCTTGATTCTTGATAAAAGAATTTGTTTTGTTATTTTATGATAGAGGTCTTTTCTTGAGATAACTTGTGAATATTTGTCTAAATGTTTTTACTTATCATTGAAACTATCTTCTGCCATTTCTTAGGCTCAAAGGATGCATCCTGCCATGTATGATGATAATTTTGGGGCAACTTACAATCTTAGACAGAGAATCAAATGTGACAATGGACTTTTAGCTGGAAAATCTGCATCTAATGGAATCTTTTCACGTATGCAAAGAACACCAAGTCCGCATACCGAAGACCGTGCCAAGAAAAAGTTACTTGACTCAAGTGCTCCACAATCAAGTCTTGATACACCTGCCACAGTGAACATCCCTCTTGGACCAAATCATCAAGCTGATGTGCCCAAATGGACTGGCACGACTCATGAAAGTGATTCTAAGTGGTTAGGAACCCAAATATGGCCACAAAAATCTGCAAAATCAAAACTCTTAGAAAGGGACCCTATCGGAAAAGGAGGGCAAGATTCATGTGGTTGCCATGTACAAGGTTCCGTGGAGTGTGTTAGATTTCACATTGCTGAGAAAAGGGCTAAAGTTAAGCTGGAATTAGGTGTAGCCTTTTACGAATGGAATTTAGATAAGGTAGGCGAAGATGTTAGGCGGTGGTGGACCCTTCCAGAAGAAGAGAAGTTTAATGATATAGTGAAATTGAACCCTGCATCGCAGGATAGATGTTTCTGGGATGATATTTTTAAAACATTTCCCAAGAAGAGTAGGGAAAATTTGGTCAGCTATTACTTTAATGTCTTTCTTTTGCATCGCCGAGGATACCAGAATAGGCACACTCCAGATAACATTGATAGCGACGATGATGAATCGGAATTTACACCGTTGAGGGGTGTTTTTGGACATAAAAAAAATAAATCAAACAGCATCACCTTATTATCCCCTAAGAAGCCACAGTCAAAGTCACATACAAAGGGAAGGTAGCTTGTGAATGTTTGTCAAAACATAAGCTTCTATGAGACTCAACATTTTGAAAATTTGTGTTTCTTCACTGCTGCAAGGACTAAAGATTGTTTTGAGGTAGGGTCAGTTGTGAGGTAAAAGATGTTGCCTTTGGTGGTGGAAGCAGCTAACTAGAAGTTAAAGTTGCTATTTTGTTAACATGCATTCAATTTTGAGACATGCAACATTGTCTGTTCACAATGATGCATTGCACATATTTTCACCAGGTTTTGACAAAGGTTACATGAAAGTTAAAACAACAGCATCAAGAAGATACATCAAAACATTTTTTGTTGTAGACAATCATGAAACAAATGCATCAAAGTTTTAACTTAAATTTCAGCTGATCCTAGTTTCTCTATGGATGTTTCTTTCAATGCAATGTGGAAATTATTTTAGGCTCAGGTTAGGTATTAGCAAGTTTGTCAAGTGATTATACTTTCTACTTGGAACTAAGACATCATTTTGATCCTTTCTATAATTTACGTGGAACTAAGACAATTGAATTTGGTTTGTGTATTTGGCCTTTCTTGGATATTTTCTTGAAAGTGATATTTGTAGTGTGAATTTTCATGTAGCATTTATCTCCTTATATAGTAAACATCTAATCAAACAATTCTTTTGGGAACCATTTCTTGCATCATTGTTGATTTGCTCTAGGCTATTGAGAGTTAGGAGAAGGGATAGAAGGAGGGAAAGGGAATGGAGGGAGAAAGGGAATAGAAGGAGGAAAAGGGAATGGAGGAGAATGTTTTGGATCTAGACACAACATTTGAAACTTTATTCTCGGAACCAGGTTTGTATTTAACTTAAAATTGATACCCCAACAGTTTAGCTAACAAACACTATTGATATGGGGATGTAACTCGCTGTTGCATGAGATGCTTCAAACTTCTGTGATTAGTGTAAACAACAAATGGGTGTCCCAACAAATAAAGACACCAATCTTGAATAAATAAGATTAGGGCTATGAGCTCCTTTTCACAAGTGGATTTAGCAATATTTCCATCAAGGCTTTGAAAAAATATGCAATTGATTATCTATTTTGTATCACATAAACACTTATCCTTCTCCCTCTTGCGATGTGCCATCACCCTTTTGGGAGTATAAAAAACTTATGAAATCGTTGACCCCATTTATAATTGTTTATATTTGTTAACTCAGTGAAGGGTTTATCTATTTTCCAAAAGTCCTTGACAAGCTTATGATATTTATCAGTTAATTTCAATAAATTTACATTGTCTTTACTGATTTAAGAGTAGGCTAATCGTGTTTGCAATTTATTTTAGAAGGATCAATGACAACTCCTTATGTAAAGATGATATGACCCAGATAATAAACCTTGCTCCCCTAAATTCACATTTCTTCTTATTTCCCACAAAATAAAGAGAAGAAAATATTTTCAATACAATAGAGAGGTTATTCATGCGTTCTTCCTTAATACAACTATATACAAGGATATCATTAAAAAAAAAATGAACTTGCATAAAGTGGTTGGATCACTTGTCAACCCAAACCACATTATCAGGAACTCATAATGTGCACAATGTGTCTGAAATGTAGTTTTGTAAACATGGTCTTCATGCACCCTTATTTGACGGTATCTATACTTTAGGTCAATCTTCGAAAACACAGTAACACTAAACAATTCATACAACAACTCATTGAATATTTGGAATCATGACTTTATTTAAGACTCTATAGTCCACACACAGTCTCCTAGAATAATCTTTGTTCACCATTGTGCAAAGACATGTGCAAGTATAAAGACATGTGCAAGTATACATAATCAAACAAGTAATAAAGTGACAAGTGAAGATTGTTTCCACGAGAATTTATTTTGTTTAATTCCCATTAATCATACAGTTAATCCAATTAGTTAGCGGGTGAAAAATGGGTAACAATAACATTCATATGATCAAAAGAAAACAAGATTAAAACATTAAATAATATTAGTGCTGAGATGATTCAGTAAAATGGTCGGAGTATGCTTCCTTTGAAATAAATAAGTTATTGAGTGATGCTTCAGGGTTCTACAACATTTAAATGCATAATATAAATCAAAGCCATTTGTCAGCAACGTGAGAAAATAAAATGATATTAAAATTCTCTTATTTATAACCTCACCTTAAATTCATTCTACTGATGTTAATACAGATTCATTTTGAATTGATATTTAAACTAAGTGTCCTCAAAATAAAAATTTAGCATAAACATACATGAGCTAAAAATGCTAAGCAACAATACACATCACTTAAACATAACTAATTCATATCAAATACCACATAATGTGTTTTAGTTCACACTGAGCATAACAAAAACCATACACAAGAAATAAAATGTTACATCCATTACAACTTAAACGATATAAAATAGAAATAATCTAAGTTGAATCATCAAAGTGAACTAATGATTTGTCAACCACCAGTGCTTCAGTTGGAGATACAACATCTCAGTCGAAGATACTACACTTTACTCTTGTTCTACTCCTTATCATTGCAATCTGCACATGTCATATGTCATCCAAAATGGGGACCACGAATCTGGTCTTGGGTTCATGTTTATGCGATGAACCAAGTCTCTTTGCAAAATTTCTTGAAATAACTTAAGATGTTGTCCTAGTATTTTTTTCAAAAAAAATTTGTTTTTCTTCCTTCAATTATAACCTTTGCTTTCCCTCTATTTGTTGTAAGTTGGATCATATACCTCTTATCTCCCTTCCAAAGGCACCCCTTGAAAACCTATTCAACGATTAAGGGTGGACATGCTCTAAAGACTTGATGCACAAATTGTATTGACAATTCTTTCTGATCCAAAATACCTTCCCAGGAGTACACAATTAGGAAGTTCTAAAATTCAAACCTAATCCTATATGTTGAATTAATGATTGGTCAACTGAATCTTCAATCCCTTAGTTAAAATACTTTATCCACCCAAGCCATCCCTCGTTATTTGTTATTTGTGCCCTATTTAATATTTCCTATAATAAACATTCCAAACCTTAGAAATGAATTTAGAGTATAAGAGGAATAACATAAAAATTTCTCAGAAGGACTAAGAAAAATATAAGCGAGATCGAAGGTACGATCTGCAGATATAATATCAGTTTTTTTTTTTTAATCTATTTATCAAACCATTAGAGTTAGTTATTAGGTGATTTGTCATTTAAGTAATATAATAATTCAATGTAATAACTAACTAATCAATCAGTTAATTAGATTTAAATAAGAATAACTAATGTATAAATAGGTTTGGTAAACCATAAAATATACAAGTCTTATCATTCTTTTTTGTGTGTGCACTGTTAATTTCTTGTTGTGCAAGCAACTGAAAATGCTAACAAATCAGTATCAAGAGTTGGGTTCGATCCTAATCAACATCACAATATGATTGAAGTGTGAGAATTAAACATGAGCGAAGTGTGAAGATTAAACATGAGTAAAGTAAGGATGAATCCAAGTGAAAATAGTGGCAATTTTCTAGCACATGTGTCACACTTTGATGGAAAAGATTGACATAAATGGAGAATTCAAATTTGTGCCTGATTTGGATTCCAAGAAGTCTTTGAGATAATAGAGAAAAAGTTTGATGATATGGGAGCCAAACCAATAGAAACACAAATAACAACTTAAAAAGAAAATAATAAGAATATTGCAAGGCTACATTCATCCTTCATCAATGTCTCAACACAACAAATGTTGATAAAATTTATGAAGCAAGAAGTGCAAAAGAAGCATGGGACATTATTGATAAATGTTATTCAGGAGAAGAAAATGTCAAGAAGGTGAAATTACAAACACTTTAGAGACAATTCGAACTGCTGCAAATGGAAGATTTAATCTCAAGAGTAAGAAGCATCATAAATCAGATGGTTAGATGTGGTGAGAAGCTATCATAACATAGGATGTTTGAGAAGATCTTAAGGTCCTTATTCCAAGGTTTGACTACATTATGTGTGCCATTGAAGAATCTAAAAACATTTCAACTCTAAGTCTTGAAGAATTTCAAGGGACATTAGAAGCAAGAGAATCAAGAATGAGTGAAAGGAATGGAGGGAAGTTTGAAGGTCATGCATTCAATGCTCAAATAAACAAGAAAGTTGATCAGAAAAAGAAGTGGAAAATGAACAATAAAGATAAGTTCAAGAAGTATGATGATAAATCTGATTCCTCATCAAAATGAGGAGATGTAAACCCAAAGGCAAATAAAATAAATTTGATAAGAAGAAGGTACAATGTCATAATTGTGAGAATTTTGGTCGTGTGATGATGAATGTTGAGTTGGAAAGGGAAAACAAAAGAAGAAGGAAGAGGATGAGGCTTCTGCTACACAAGAAGATGATTCAGATTCAAACACAGTCTTGTTGATGGCTACAACAACTGAAAAACCTTCTCAATCTCAATTTTGGTTCCTTGATATTGGTTGTTCCAATCACATGACCAGCCACAAAGAATGGTTGGTGGACATTATACATAAAAAAAAAAGCTAGATCAAATTTGTCGATGAAAGAACATTGGAGGATGAAGGTGATGGACGCATGGTAATTAAAAGAAAGAATGGAAAGATAGTGGTAATTGAGAATGTGTTGTATGTGTCAGGCATGAAGATCAATCTATTGGTCAATTGATTCAAAAGGGATTTTAAGTGATAATGAAGAATAATGCACTGGAGATGTATAATAGACATAAGAGAATGATAGTGAAGGTCCTTCTCTCAAAGAATAAATATTTTTCATAAATATGTGGGCTGCATACATTCAATGCTTGAAGGCAGTAAGTTCAATGGATGAGAGTTGGATGTGGAACCTAAGGTTTGGCCATCTGAATTTTAGAAGCCTACAACAACTTGGCACAAATAAGATGGTGAATGGCATTCCTGAAATTGATGTTCCTCAAAAAGTGTGTGATGTGTGTATGGCAAAAAAACAATCAAGAAACTCCTTCCAATCACAAGTGCTAACAAGAGAAAATGATTGTCTTGAAGTAGTTCATGGTGATATATATGGACCATTTGAGGTGCCATCACTGGGAGCTAATAAGTATTTTATAATATTTTTTGATAAATTTAGTAGAATGTTATGGATATACCTGATAAAAACTAAAGATGAAGCACTTTAAATTTTCAAGAATTTTAAAGTCATAGTTGAAAAACAGTGTGGAAGGTTGTCAAAGTGCTAAGAACATATGGAGATGGTAAATATACATCACATGAGTTTGAGGAATTATGTGTTAAAAATGGAATTGAACATGAAGTTATTGTCCCCTATACATCTCAACATAATGGACTGGCTAAAATAAGGAATATAATATCTTAGATATGACTAGGAGTATGTTGAAAAGAAATGAGTTGCCACACAGGTTTTGGGGTGAGGCTGCATCAACTGCTGCTTATATCCTAAACAAATGTCCAACAAAAAGATTGCGCGAGAAAGTTCCATAGGAGATTTGGAATGGCAAGAAGATAGTTGTAGGACATTTGAGAATCTTTGGATCTTTATGCTTCAAGCATGTGCTAGACCAAAAGAGAAGAAAATTACAAGAGTGAAGCCATGATTTTAGTTGGATATTATCCAACTGGTGCATGCAAGTTGTATGATCCTACTAAAGGAAATATTATAGTTAGTAGAGATGTGAAGATAATTGAGAAATAATATTGGGACTAGAAGCAGAAAGCCAACAACACCAGCCAAAAAACACAAGTCCCTACATCATAGCAGATCTCAGAGATCAAAGCAACCACCAAAAGATTGAAGTGAGTTTGAAGTATACAATGACATTGTGATTGATAATAATGGAGATCTAGTGCACTTTGCTCTATTTGCTAATACATAACCACTAAATGTTGAAGAAGCTATGAAGAGAGTACCTTGGAAAGAAACAATTATGAAAGAAATCAAGACAATTGAAAGGAATCGGACTTGGTACTTAACTGATTTATCTCCAAAAGATAAACAAACATGAGTCAAATGGGTTTACAAGCTCAAGCTAAATCTAGATGGTTCAATTGTCAAATACAAATTTAGATTAGTTGCCAAAGGATTTCTACAAAGAGCAAGATGGACAATTCTGAAGTGTTTGATCTAGTAGCTAAAATTGAGACAACCAGACTAGTGATAGCACTGGCTAGTGCCAACTTAATATCAAGTCTGCATTTTTGAATGGACTACTTGAAGAAGAAACGTATGATTTTCAACCACCATAATTTGTGATCAATGGGGTGGAGAATAAGATGCTCAGATTAAGAAAGACTCTTTATGGCTTGAAGCAAGCTCCAAGAGCTTGGAATAAAAGAATGAACTCATTCTTTATCAGCATTGGCTTCATCAAATGCTCAATAGAATATGGGGATTATATGAATCAATACACTCAGGATGGAAGGCCAACAATGCTCATGCTTTGTCTATATGTTGATGATCTGTTAGTGACTAGAAGTAACAAGAAAGAAATTGAGGAATTCAAGATGATCATGAAGAATGAGTTTGAGATGTCAAACTTAAGAAAGCTGACCTATTTCATGGGCATGGAAATCACTAAAACTAAAGAAGGTTTGGCGATGCATCAAAAGAAATATTTTGCTGAAATATTGAGAAGGTACAACATGGCTAGCTGCAACCTTGTTATCACTCCTATTGAGGTCAAAGTCAAGCTAGGAAAAGAAGCTGAAGAAGAGCTGGCTGACACCACCTTGTTCAAACAGGTTGCTGGATCTATAAGGTACTTGTGCAACATCAGACCTGACCTATGCTATAGTGTTGGTGTCATTAGCAGGTTTATGGAAAATCCCAAGCGCACTCATTGGATTGCAGCCAAGAGGATCATGAGATACATTCAAGGGACATTAGAACATGGAATCCTATTTGCCAAAAAATTGAAGCAAGCAAATGAAGATCTGGTTGGTAATTCAGATTCTGATTGGTGTGAAGACAAAAGCGATAGAAGAAGCACATCAGGCTAGGTCTTCAAATTCATGAAATCGTTAATTGCATGGAGCTCAAAGAAGCAGTCAATCATATCCATATCGAAGCAAAATACATTGATGGCAGCTATGCAGCATGCCAAGCTTTGTGGCTCGAGTCTTTGATTGAGGAGTTGAGGGTTGAGATATGCATGCCAGTACCATTAATGATTGGCAACATATCATCATAAATCTATCAAAGAATCATGTGTCTTATGGAAGGAGCAAATGTATAGAGACAAAGTTCCACTTCTTAAGAGATTAAGTTGAAAGAAACAAGTTCAAACTCAAATATTGTCAAACTAAAGTGCAAGCTCTTGATATCATGACAAAGGCATTGAGAACAAAAAGATTTGAGGAGCTAAGACAAGTGTTAGGTGATTTGTAATTCAAGTAATATAATAACTAACTAACCAATTAGTTAATTAGATTTCAGTGAGAATGTGTAAGAATAACTCATGTATAAATAGGCTTATGCAAACCAAGAAATATGCAAATCTTATTAATTTCTTACCGTGCAAACAACTGCAAAAGCTAACATTAACAAGTGCATTTGAATCAACTGAGGTACTCTGCAAATGAATTCTAGATGCAACTTTTGCCCTATTTTTATATTTTTTTTCACAATGTATCAACTTAAATGTCCTTATCATTTTATCTTTTCCCCGATCTTCTTGCCAATTTTAAATATATATGCCACTGAAGCATGTGCTACTGAAATAGCTACAAATGTTACTATAATTTAATTTAATTCAATCAAATATATAGGTAGTTAATATAAATTACATGTATAATTCTTTTATCTTTAAACATTTTTTTTTATGTATGACAGACTTTTATATATATATATATATATAACTTGTCTTTCTTTCATTTTTAACATATCAAAATAGTAGTCCTGTTTCACTCCATTATAGGAGCTTCATCTAAATTTTGAAACCATAGAAAAGAATACATTAAATTATGGTGGAGGAATAATGAAATAAGGGGAAATGTATGGTTAGATGAAGAAGTGAAAATTGAGCCTGGTGAAGAAAATATTATTCCAACATTGAAGATATCAAGTAACATATCAAACTTCAAGTATGAAAACACAAATGGGAACAGGTTAGGATTAGAATATCTAAGATTGTGTCGGAGACAGTGAGACTTGGGATGGAAAATGTGAGGTGGTTTGTCATGGGAGATGATGACACAATTTTTGTGGTTGATAATTTGGCGAAGGTGTTGCAAAAATATGATCATAATCAGTTTTATTATATAGGGGCAGTTTCAAAAAGTCACATTCAGAATATTTATTTTTCTTATAACATGGCTTATGGTGGTGGTGGATTTGCTATTAGTTACCCTTTGGCTATTGAATTGGAGAAGATGCAAGATAGGTGTATTCAAAGGTATCCTAAATTGTATGGTTCAAATGATAGGATTCAAGCTTGTATGGCTGAGCTCGGTGTTCCTCTCACCCTGGAGAGAGGCTTTCATCAGGTTAGTACTTTCTCAATTTATATGTTTAATGTATGTTCATATTAAAATTGAGGTTTGGGAAAATTACATCTTGATTTTATTAAAACTATTATGTGTAGACTAGTTTAAAAATTATAGCTGAGTCAATTTGGTGTTGAAGTATAACCAAACAACGAAATTGATTTGTTTTCCTTTTTTAGTTTATGATTCTTGTTCTTCTTTTTTTCAGTTTGATTTTTATGACAGTGTGTTTGGACTCCTAGCAACCCTTCAAGTTACACCACTAGTGACCCTTCATCACTTGGACCTAATTGAGCCCATATTTCCAAATATGAGTCAGGTCCAGGCCTTACAGAAATTTGAAGACCCAATAAAAATGGACTCATATGGGCTTATGCAACAATCCATTTGCTATGACGAAAAGAATGAATGGACCATATCCGTTTCTTGGGGCGATAGTTGGCTTTTGTACTCCCTCAATTAATCTTATACCCCCTCATTTAAAAAATTTATGTATGAAATGTCCAAACTACCCTTAATAAAACTGTAAAAATTTAAAAGAATTTTTTTTTATCGGAAATTTTCTAATAAATGAAATTTCCGGTAGTTATAAATGAAAAAAATTGTTTACCGGAAATTTCAAAATGAATGAAACTTTCGGTAGTTATAAATGAAAGAAATTTTTTACCGGAAATTTTAAGATGAATGAAATTTCCGATTGTCGAGAAATTTTAAATTTTTGAAATATCCGATAGTTATTCTACTCAACTGGAAATATAAAAAATCCGGTATGTTATTGAATTTAATTTACCAAAAAATATACATTAAATTAAAAAAGTACTATAAATTAACAAAAATACATTAAATTTAAATTTTATTATTTTTATCTATAAAAAAAAGTTATTTTAATATAACAAGTTTTTAATTTATTTAAAAAATCAAAATACTATTAATAAAAAAAATTAAATTGAAGAAAAAAAAATCAAATGGTTGACTAAATGTGCCACAAACAAAATGTGTCCATAATATTTTGCTTATAAAATAACTAACATATTTTCTTAACAACTCACTCCTATTTTTATTGTGAATATTTTATAAAATAACAACTTATTTTCTTAACAACTCTCTCCTATTTTTAGCCTGATATAATAAAAAAACAATAATAATAAAATATTGTTAATATAATTAAAAAATAATAATAAAAATATTTAAAAAATATATAAAGTTTTAATAATATAATTTACTTTACTTTATTATTATTATTAATATAATTTATTTTATTAATTAATTTATAAATAATATTTGGTATTTTAAAATATTATAATTATTTTTGCTTTACTAAATAAACAATTTTGTAATTGTAAAAATGAAAAGAAAAAAAAAATTGTATGCCTAATACATGATGACATCGTGGAGAAATTTCAATGAGGAATGAAATTTTCCTCTTATAATTATAAATCAATACCGAAAATTTCAAATTTTTTGTGGTACTCCCGGAAATTTCAAAAATGAAATTTCCCTTTTCATTTATAACTACCGGAAATTTCAAATTTCCGGGTGGTACTCCCGGAAATTTCAAAAATGAAATTTCCGGTATTCATTTATAACTACGGGAAATTTCTGGTATTCATTTATAACTAAGGGAAATTTCATTCATAATGAAAGTTCCGGTAAAAAAAATTCTTTTAAATTTTTACAGTTTTATTAAGGGTAGTTTGGACATTTAAAAATAAATTTTTTAAATGAGGGGTATAGGATTAATTGAGGGGTACAAAAGATAACTTTCTCTTGGGGCTATGCAGTTCAATTATTTCGAGGCATTTTATCAGCCCAATATATGGAAATGTCCACGAGAACTTTCTTGAATTGGATCCTGGAACTAATTATAAAGGATATCCATTCAATGATAGTTGGCTTTTGTACCCCTCAATTAATCTTATATCCCTTCATTTAAAAAATTTATGTTTGAAATGTCCAAACTACCCTTAATAAAACTGTTAAAATTTAAAACAACTTTTTTTTACCGAAATTTCATGATAAATGAAATTTCCGGTAGTTATAAATGAAAAAATTTAAAAGAATTTTTTTTACCGGAAATTTCATGATAAATGAAATTTTGGAATGAACGAAATTTCCGGTAATTATAAATGAAATTTTCGGTAATTTTCCTAACCGGAAATTTCAAATTTTTGAAATATCCAATAGTTATTCTACTCAACCGAAAATATAAAAAATCCGATATGTTATTGAATTTAATTTATCAAAAAAATACTATAAATTAACAAAAAAATACATTAAATTTAAATTTTATTATTTTTATCTATAAAAAAATATATTTTAGTATAACAAGTTTTTAATTTTTTTAAAAAATCAAAATACTATTAATAAAAAAATTAAATTGAAGAAAAAAAATATATCAAATGGTTGACTAAATGTGTCATAAACAAAACGTGTCTCTAATATTTTGCCTATAAAATAACTAACATATTTTCTTAACAACTCACTCTTATTTTTATTGGAAATATTTTATAAAATAATAACTTATTTTTTTAACAACTCTCTCCTATTTTTATTCCGATCTAATAAACCAAAAACAATAATAATAATAAAATTTTGTTAATGTAATTAAAAAATAATAATAAAAATATTTAAAAAATATATAAAGTTATAAAAATATTTCAAATTTCTGGGTGGTACTCCCGAAAATTTCAAAAATGAAATTTCCGATATTCCTTCGTAACTATCGGAAATTTCATTTATTCTGAAATTTCATTTACAGTTTTATTAAGAGTAGTTTGAACGTTTAAAAATAAAATTTTTAGATGAGAGGGTATAGGATTAATTGAGGGTACAAAAGACAATTTTCCCATTCAACACACGTCCGGTTATCCGCAAC
Source organism: Cicer bijugum (assembly GCA_037974875.1). NCBI lineage: Eukaryota > Viridiplantae > Streptophyta > Magnoliopsida > Fabales > Fabaceae > Cicer > Cicer bijugum. The sequence continues at coordinate 11,611,424 of JBBPBT010000151.1, read as the reverse complement.
GAATGATTGTAAAAACCCATTTACTTTCCATTTGTCTAATGCAACCTATGATCCTATCACTAATGAAACCGTGACAACGTATAGTAACGTCCAACTTAATCCTAAATGCAAGTGGAGAATGGAGAATCCTGCTCAAATTCAAATGGTGGAAGTTTACAAAAAACCTGACCCATATTTGTGGGATAAGGTAACTTTATTTTATTTAAAAAACACTAAAAATATGTTGTTTTTTTTATATATAATTTTAAAGTTTGGATAAAAATAAAGATAATAAACTTTCTTCTCATTTTGTAGGAAGAATATAAAACACATTAAAATACTATGCCATTTGAAATCATATTAGATAACATTATTTAATTATTTCATTTAATTTCCAACATTACAATAAATTGTCGTTATTTTTCATCTTCACTGCTAAACTAAATTTGCATTAAATTGGTGTACATTTAAAAATCCTAACATTTTAAATTTTATGATATAATATAACTTGAACTTTGATTTTATTTATTTATTTGTTTCAAATGTTGATTAATATACTTTTACTTTGATTTTATGAAATGAGTTGATGACATTGTTTATTTAATTGGATTTTTGGTTTGTTTTGAAGCACGCTCCAAGAAGGAATTGTTGTAGGGTTCAATCAAAAAAAAAAAAAAAGAATGGAACTCTGGTGATAGATGTTGGGAAATGCAGAGAACATGAAGTTGTTGAGGTGTAGTTAAGGTCATTCATTGGCAATGATAATTCTTTAATGTAGTAACAATTAAGACTTTAATTTTAAGTTTAGTAGCGTCAATTGTTAGTGTTTTAACACTGTTTAGTAGCGTCTATTTTTATGATTTTGTTAATGTGTGTGTGAGAATTTGATTGATTATCTCACAAATTAATCAAATCGACTAGTTCGTCTTACAATTCATTTTGTGTACCACTTTGTTTGTGCATGTGGCTTGACTCCTACTTTCCTTTCTCGCCTGCTCGATAACCGCCATGGAGCTTTTCCTTTGGTGACAAAAGTTATCTTATTAAATTCATGTATTATATCGATCTTTCCACTAATTTATAAGTTTATATTAAGATTTTTCTTATTTTATTTTGATTCCAATATATTTTTAATCTTTACAATTAAAATAAAATTTATTCTTTTATTTTTAAATTTCGGATTTTAATTTCCTAATTTCACATATTTCATAAATTTTTCCCACATTATAATTTAATTTTTTTTATGATTTATCAGTTCAAATAAATGACTTGAAATAATATTTGATGATATAAAATTGTAAATTTATATTTTAAACTTAACTATAATTTTTTCTTTTTTAGTTTTATTGATTAAATATAAATTTATAATTCTAAAATTTATTACCACTAATTTAAATGAATAATGTCACATCATCATATGTAACTCTACCTCATTAGTAAATATAACATATCATAAAAATTTGAGTCCTAAAATGTATAATTAAAAAAATCTTGAAACTTGTGAACCAGAATGACTACAATCTCAAATTTAGAAATGAGGTAATTTCTCTTTAAACAAAGAGACTAAACATTTAGTTAAGTTTTTTGTTTCATAAATTAAAACATTGAAATATTAAATAAATAAACAGAAATGGGCTAACCTATTGGCCTAATAAACTGACATGGATTTGTAGCTGAGTTGGAAATGAATTAATTATAATCCGGAAATTTTATGTGTTCTAGGCTAGGCTAGACATGTGTAATCGTTTAACACCTCTATGTATAGATATTTTTTTAGTTTCGAATGTAATCAATAAAAATATATTTTGAAAGACATAGATAGTGTAAGACATAACTTAATTATTTCACATACACCATAATTTCATATACAACATACATGTGTATAACATAATTAATAACCATTTGTTAAAAATAGTAAAAAAAATGTCCATGCTATATGAACCTGTCTACTACACCTCATTTTTTATTTTTTATTTGTCTTTTGCATTTAAAGAGTTTATATATTTTATTTTATAAATGAATTTTTATATGAATTATCATATGAAAACTGTTAACTTTTTATTGCACAGTATTTTTAATTTATTTGAAATATGAAACTTATATTCTGAAAAAAAAATTAATAAAATATAATTTATAAACAATAGAAAAAATGTCACAATTCATATATTTAATATATTTTAAAGATTATTACATTTAAAAAAAATGATTTTAATTTGTTTTGTTATAACTG
>JBBPBT010000151.1:11595602-11609143 GCA_037974875.1 Cicer bijugum | reverse complement strand
TTTTTTATTTCTATAATTTTGGAAATAATAATGTAATATTTTTTAGTGGATCAAAATATTTTTTATACACTTCAAAACTACAAAAATAAAAAAAAAAGTGGAGAAAGAGACGTAGAGAGGATACAAACTCAAATATTAGGATAGTTAAAATACATTTATTGAACTATGCAAGGAGTTTTTAGTTAAAATACATTTATTGAACTATGCAACTGGGAGTTTTTAGATTGATTTATAATGTTATATTTTTTCTTAACACAATTCACATACTTAAATGTTATAACAAAACAACAACAACAATGTAACACCCCGTTTTTTTGAGCGAGGGTATATTTTTTTTTTTTAAAAGAAATTAAAATAAAACAGAGAAATAAATACGGAAATACCTTTTGATAAATATTTAAGTCATTTCAATTTATAAGTAGCGGAAAAGTTTTTCGAAATATGAATCCAAAGTATTTACACCTAAAAAAAATGGTACATGGAACCCATCGAAAATAAACTGTCATGCTGACAATATTAGTAAAGATACAATTTTCCAATTTAAAATAAACACAATTCAAAAGAAAGACATTTATTCCCTCTATGTCAACCTAATCTGATCATTCTACAAAACACACTAAACACCCTGAGTGATCTCCACGCGCCCCGTGAGATCCTCCTAACGTAGCTCCAGTCAAGCATTCCTATCTGCATCCCTATCCACAAGGTATGAACCGGTAGGATAGTCCTGGCTCTCATCTGAGGGCAAAGCCCAGATTTCCACAATAGTTGTAAAGGGTCACCAACCGAAATTAACAGTTAACACATAACATTTACACTTTTCAATGCACAAATAACCTTTTCAATTTATCAAACATATTAGATGGGTTTTTCCACATGCTAAAAGTTCATGTAAAGCTTGCCAAATGTAAATGACATCAAATAGAGTTATCAATCCATCAAGTAATACATAACTGAACAAAGCATTGAGAAATCAATTATCAAACTCAACATAAGATTTCCCACTGAACCAATCGATTGGGGAAATCAATTTCCTGAAAGATTTTAGTGAAAACTGAACTCTGGGCTTAAATCAATCGATTGGGTAAATCGATTGACTCAATCGATTGGGTAAATCGATTGACAGACAGACAGAGCCTCTGTATTGAATCCAATCGATTGGGTAAATCGATTTCGGGAAAACGAAGCCCCTGACTTGAATCCAATTGTATCCAAATCGATTTCCCAAATCGATTTCTTAAATGATTTTGAAAGACAACTTACAAAATCGGTTGGATAAATCGATTTCGTGCAAAACAGGGCCCCTGTAACTCATCGAATCGATTTGGTAAATCGATTTCCCAATATATTCTCTCAAAAATACATAAACTAACTCAATCACATTCAAACACCACTTCAAACCTTAACACTTAACAATAACCATACAATTACCACGACATTATGAGTTTCGAAAACGTTTTACAATCTAACATACTATCACACGATTCCAAACATAACTCTTAGGACCATCAACGAAATCTCAATATGAATCAAACACACTTACAGTTAGTTTCAAACCACAACACTTAGCAAAACAACACAATCATAAATTTACATCAATCACAACTCGTGTGCCAAGCACCCTAATGCAATGCGTATATGCCAAAATGCATGGACTCGGAATTCCAAACCAAAACCCTCCTCGAAGGGCCGTAAATCATAATTGTACCGCCTATCGCAGGCCAAAGTACCAATTACCGAGGTGCCACCTATCACGGGTCAGCACGATTTACTAAAAAGCGTAAATCGTAAACGTACCACCTATCACGGGTCAGTACTGTTTACCGAGGTGCCACCTATCACGGGTCAACACGATTTACCAAAAGAAAAAGCGTAAGTCGTAAGGGTACCGCCTATCACAGGCCAAAGTACTACTTACCGAGGTGCCACCTATCACGGGTCAACACAACTTACCAAAAAGTAAATCGTAAACGTACCACCTATCACGGGTCAGTACAGTTTACCGAGGTGCCACCTATCACGGGTCAGCACAATTTACCAAATGAAATGCATGAGCATACACCAACTCCATTCACAACAAGCGTTAAGTAAATGCAGATATTAAAAGATTCCCCATTTTTAATACTCATTTACCTAACCGATTTTCACACCAAAATATTAAGCAAACAGACATATTAAGAGATTCCCCATTCTTAATATACTTTTGACTTAATCAATTTCCACAACAAAACATTTAGTAAACAAGTCATTAAGAGATTCCCCATTCTTAATACTCGTTTCCCTGAAACCATTTTCAAAAACAAACATTAAGTAACCGAGACATTAAGAGATTCCCCATTCTTAACGCTCAGTTAACTTAAACGATTTTCAAACAACATTAAGTAACTAAGACATTAAGAGATTCCCCATTCTTAACGCCCAGTTAACTTAATGATTTTCACAAACTCACATTAAGTAAACAAGACATTAAGAGATTCCCCATTCTTAATACTCGTTTAACTTAATGGTTTTCAAACTCCACACAAAACCAACTTTCACATTCAATCCAAAATTCACTCCAAAACATTTTCCACACAAAACAAACTCACACATACTTTCACATTCAATCCATACTTCATTCCAAATCATTTTCCACACAAACCACACAAAACCAACTCAAACATACTTTCACATTCAATCCCTACTTCATTCCAAATCATTTTCCACACAAACCACACAAAACAAACTCAAATTTCATCAGTTATCAATTTAGAATACGTCAAAACAACGAACACAAATCAACATAATCCATCACTCAAACACAGCAAGTTTCATATACTCAAAATCATACATAAATGGGTTTAAAATTCATTCTCCATAAAACCTTGCTTTAACCCTAACCAAATTCTTTTCCACACAACCACAAGTAAGTCCCTAAATGCAAACTAAAAGTTTGGAAGGAGCCCTTACCTTCACTTTAGCTTTTACGTCCGATTACGGTACCCTGAGCAAATCCGGTAAAAACCTCCGCTCGCAACGCCGCTTCCAAAGTTAGCTCACTGGCACCGTAGTGTAGTGGTGAGCAACTTTCCCTTCTATCACTTCTTGAAACGACGCTTAGATCTAGATGAAACGGAGAGATTTGAGTTTGAATCCCTAAAACCGTTTTTCTTCGTTTTCGAATCGAATGTGAAGAGTGAAGTTGAGAAATCCTTGTCCTATCACCCACTATCAATTGCGAGCTCAAAGAAGCAAGGAAGAACGAAAATGGATGAAGATGGAGGAAGGAGGAAAAAAAAACACGCGAGGCAGGGGAGGAAGAAGATGGAAATTTCCATTTTCTCTCCTTTCTCTTTCTTTCCTTTGTTTTTCTTTTCTCTCCATTTCCCTCCTTTCCTTTTCTTTCTACATATATATACTTAATATATATATATATATAATTACTTATAATATATATATAAATATATAACCAAACCAACAAATTTCCAACAACTCTCACATCTCAAACTATTTTGATAAAAATATCTACTCTCGTCGCAACTCAATTGACAGATACGATTTTCAGCAAGCTGATATATTTTGAACAAAACCACCCAGAATTAAATTCTTCGAAACTTAAATAAATTATTCTTCGACAAATAATTTTAATCCAATTTCCAAAAATATATTTTCGGCCTTTAACTCACTAAATACCGAAAACTGGGTTAAAAGCCTAAGCAATTTAACACAAAATACCCTAAAATTGTATAACTTAGGATTTAAAATCACGGGTCTTACATAGAGAGGATACAAACTCAAATATTAGGATAGTTAAAATACATTTATTGAACTATGCAACTGGGAGTTTTTAGATTGATTTATAATGTTATATTTTTTCTTAACACAATTCACATACTTAAATGTTATAACAAAACAATAACAACAACTAAAAAAATTTAAGCAAAGTCTCGAATTGTCTTCTAAAAGTAATTTCTTTATAAAAAATATTTTATCATTTTGCTTCTTTTATTTTGATAGAAATATTATATACTTGGTACAAGAATACAAGTATTCTCATTCTCCTACAGCTATATCTACCTATTCTTGCATTAAGTGATATATCATTTATGTCACAATTTTAGTTTTGTTCATTGTGTATTATTACTACTAATGCACTTTTTTTTACTATTATTGTTTTTTTTTTCTCAAATTCAACAAAACCTTGTTCAATTTTGAATTCCACAAACTCTATTTATTTATTTTGTTCAGTAAGTGGTTGAAAACTCTTTTATAAATACTAAAATAGTCAGATTTCTTAATCATTTTCTATATGTAAAATAATCAAAATTTTGAATAGACTGCCTTATTTTTTTTACTAAGATAGTTAGTCAACTATATAGTTACTGTTTTTAGAACTTGAAATATGTATCTATGACATATTGCAGACTTATTTATGAATAATTAATTCACTCGACAGTATGAAGTTGAGACATTTTTTTGTTTATGATATTTATTTATTGTGTTAAATTCTTTATAAATCTCAACTTTTTCACCCCACCAGTACGTACCCTTCTTCTTCTACCTCCTTGCCTTTAGTTCCTCTAATTTTCCTCTTGATCCTTATGTCCTACCTAATCTTCTACACCCTTGGTTTCCTTATTCTTAACAATTCACATGAATGTGACAAAAAGCCTTACAAAAAGTTTCGCCTCTCTATTTTTTATATGTAGTTTCTCTCTTTTAGAATTTATACTAATAAAAATATAATAAAATTAATATAACAAATATGTATATACTATAGAGAAGGATAAACTAATTAATCTCGAATCAATAAACTCTAACACCCTAATTAGCAACTCGACTATTAACTATTAACAAGCTTTTTCATGTTAATTATTAATATATGATATAATATGATACTATTTTTTAATTATGAATTGTTTTAATTAATATGTGTATTTTTTTAGAAATGACACGATATTTAAACATAAAAAAATTGATGCATTTTGTAAAGAAGAATTTTTTTGACAAAGATGAAAATTATAAAATGGATATATTTTATTTGATTGAATTGTGTGAATTGTGTGATTTGTGAAAATTGTGTGACTTGTAAAAATTGAAATTCTAATTTTTTTCAACTTGTCTACTATGTATGAATTGTGTGATACTCTAAACAAACTATATGACTTTTAAAAATTTCAATTATAATATTTAAATTATATGATTTTGAGTAATTTTCGCCTCTCTATTTTTTATATGTATTTTCTCTCTTTAAGAATTTATACTAATAAAATATAATAAAATTAATATAACAAATATGTATATACATAATATGATAGAGAAGGATAAACTAATTAATCTCGAATCAATAAACTCTAACACCCTAATTAGCAACTCGACTATTAACTATTAACAAGCTTTTTCATGTTAATCATTAATATATGATATAATATGATATTATTTTTTAATTGTGAATTGTTTTAATTAATATGTGTATTTTTTTAGAAGTGACACGATATTTAAACATAAAAAAATTGATGCATTTTGTAAAGAAGAATTTTTTTGACAAAGATGAAAATTATAAAATGGATATATTTTATTTGATTGAATTGTGTGAATTGTGTCATTTGTGAAAATTGTGTGACTTGTAAAAATTGAAATTCTAATTTTTTTCAACTTGTCTATTATGTATGAATTGTGTGATACTCTAAACAAACTATATGACTTTTAAAAATTTCAATTATAATATTTAAATTTCAATTATAATATTTCAGTTAATATTTGTCGTTCCCCGGCTCCCCTAAATATTTTGTGCAAGATCCGCTATTAGCTCCATCTAATCTAATTTATAAGGTAGTGTATAGCAGCAGAAATAGTGTTGTTCCATCTAATTTACTCTTTTCGTAAACATAAATATATACTAAATATCACATAATATTTTTAAAATTAAACGAGTGCATTGTGTGGTCACATTCTAGTTTGACTATTAATTATAAGTTTAATTATAATTTTTATCCTTTTATTTTCACAAATTCGTGAAATTGGTATCTTTAAATTTTACAATTTTAGTTCTTTATTCTAATTTTTTTTAACTAATAAAATGTCAATATAACATGTTTTAAATGACACAACATGATACAATAATTTGAAATAATTAACACTTATAAAATTGTAATAAAACACTAAAAATTAGGGGTGTACACGGGCTTCGTCGTTTTTGACATAATCTAATATTCGAACTAATCAATTTTATTTGTTTTTGATTGATATCTCGACCAATGATTTTTTCATCAAATCTGAACCAAACCAACTCGATTATGAATAGGTTGGGTTGGGTTAAGTTCGTGGATAATAAAGAAAAAATATTTTTATTTTATTTTAAAAGAATGTAATTAAATTTAAATACTTTAACATCTAAAAAATAATAAAATTATATCACAATTTATCATTCAATACTTAAAATACACCTACAAACACAACAAAACACTTAAATTAATTAAATTAACAATAAGTTCTCAAATACAGTTCAACAACTAAATTTTAATTATACATCAATAATAAAAAAATAAATTTAAACTATACACACCACGTCAAAGGTTTGGTTCACAAGTTTTTGGGTTCAAATTGTTAAATCTGCTACGGGTTCGTAGCTTTACCCGTATCCATGAGCACCTCTACTAAAAGCTTCAGTTTTAACTTCACAAATTATTTATTTTTGTAATTTAATTAATGATATATGACTAATTAATATGATTCTATTTCATGAGATCATGTACCATGTTCATTTGAAAATATGTCACAACATTTTTTAGTTCAAAAATCTAGAAGGAACCAAAACTATCAAATTTTAAAATAGATAATCCAATTCTATAAATTAATAAAAAGAAAGAAATTAAAAATGTTTTTGGACCTTTATTATATACATTAGCTTTTTCTATTGTAAAAAAAAAAAAGCATAGTAAGTTAAAATTCAACTAGTGTTTTTTAAGGTAATGAGATGAAAATACTATCGAATGGTATTATTTTTGTTTAGAGAGTATTATAAAGAAAAATAATAAATTTGAAATTTTATTCAAAATCTTTCATAATCTTCCAAATTCTTCTTCAATGCATTTTTTTAATTCCTTCAATGAATAAAAATAAAATCTTATACAAGGTTGAGGGGACTATTCACCCTCCCCCTTTCCTTTATTCCTTGCTTATCCTCATAACCCTCCTCCTCTCTTTCCCTCCAAACTCTCAAACATAGCAGGAGTGTGTATATATAATTTGAAAGGGTTTGTTGTCAATGGGGAAAGCAGGCCCATGTAGAAACTAATAATTAACTCTTGAATGGACTAATATGAACCAGCAAGTTACTATACTATACACAAGAGATTCAATAGATATATCTAAGGTAAAAGCAGTTCCTGCAAGATGCAGATATACCCAAACAAAAATTTTAATCACTGTAATATAACCCAATTGGAGGTAGCTCTAAAATACAAAGGAGGACCTAACTCTATATATTATTAACAGTTTATGCTGAACTCTATAATGATAAAGGGCCACTAAAATTCTTTCCTGAAACTAACAGCAATGTTTCCATCATATACCATCCTTTGTATCACTTGAAAAATCTACATATGGCTTGGTCTCCTCTTCCCAGAATCTGTTCTAAGTCGCTTCACAGGGTTCGCCCATCCAATTAACCCACCAGACCCATTTGATTTCTGTGCATGGCCAGCCTTAGGAGTTGAACTTGACCCTGGAGTTGGACTTCTCATAGCAGGAATCATGCTAGGTGGTGAAACAGGACCAGCTGATCCGGCCCGACATTTCACCGATGATTTTTCCCTCTCGTTTCTTTTCTTCTTGCATACAACTAGTTCACCTGGGTGAGCAAGCAGTGAAGGACTATCCTGCCGAAGTTGCTCCCTGGCACTGCCACTACCACTTCCAGTTCTTGATACCTTTTGTGGCAATTGGACTTTGATCCTGCCACTTTCTCCATTGGAAGTGGATCCACGTTGCAGCGACTTTTGTGCAGGGCATGGATCAGTCTCCATATCATTCTTCCCTCTCTTCCTCTTACTTGGACCAACAGTCGCTTGCCTTGGGGATGCTACGGTGCTGGCAGAAATTTGATTAGAGAAGGAAAGTGCACTTCTTGCTTCTCCGAAGTCAATATCAGAAAATGCAATTTTCAAGGTGTCAAAGAAGAGATCATGAACCTTTCTTGCTTCAGATTTTACCTGTGGATATGATTACTCAGAACTTTTAATCTTTATAATAATAGAGATCATATATAAACAAGCCCAGTCTCATCAATCAATTTATCAACATCCAACCGCCATCTCAATCATGCAAAAATCTATGAAAATAGAACTATTAAAATAATATTGCAAAAATTACGAACTTTTTAAATACAACTTGTTATATAGCTGAATTAGGTACAAAAAATGCTAAGCCGTCTTTGGACACCAATTAATTTTCATCTCCAAAAGATAACATAAATACAATTGGTTAGTATAAGTTTCTACAAAAGCCACATTTAGAACAATGATAAGAAATCTCACCTCATATGAATACCCATAGAAATGCATTGCACCCTTCAACATGAACTGCACATCAAACACAAGCTCCATTACTCCGCTGTACTCCAATCTATCAATCCGCTGATCGATCTTTCTTAAATCCAAGAGACTCTTCCCAGAACCACCAGTGTTCTCAATCCTCTTCCATAAATCTGTCAGCAAAGGTACAATTTGATGGCCTTCCTTGTCTATTCTCCTTTGGATCTTGCTAATTACATTTTTGCACTGTGACAGCACAAGTTGTATGAGTTTGTGAGTGAGCAGAAAGATAAAACAATGACAGGAAACATACCCAAATAGATTATTCAACATAAAGAAGGTGAGATAACAATTTGCATTGCCAAGAGAAAGTTTAGGTGAAAAACATAAAGTAATATTTTTGAGGTTACATCTGGTAAAGAAACCTGTGATCAGATACCAAAAAACTTATTTGTAATATTATTAATATTTTATTTATAATGTTGTGAAAGTGATTAATTAGTAAGGGTTTCTGTTAGATGCAGAAAAGTAGACATAACATTGATTAGTTAATGACACATACCCCTCTCTGGATGATATCAGTCATTTTAGTGCAATGGGCTGAAGATCCACTTGAATTGATAGACTTCCGGGCCCAACTTTCTCTTGACCGTTCACCACCATCTTCTGAAGCCGCGGATGTGCAATTCAAATGACTGGACTTAGGTGAGCCATGTAATTTGGATGCATTGGCTACTTTCCTTGAAGGTAAATTTCGCTTATATTTTAACAATGATTTATTCTTATCATGCTTGCTGGCACTTGAATCTCCAAGTGGTTTTGATTCTGGGTCAATCCTAGCTTGCGATTGCCATTTATAGTCTGCTAAAAGAGATGATTCTCCACGTTGAAGAGATGCCATTTCACTACCAAACTTATCCTCAGGCCTTTCCATGATTTGACGAGGCCGGCCACGAAGACTACGTTTACGTCTAATCTTGGGTTGCTGCAAAACTTGTTCTTCCTCACCTTCTTCACGATCATGAATCCAACTGCCTGACTGTTGATGATTCATGTGAGATTCACCAGATACTGCAATTTCCCCTTCCTCTAATTCATCTCCCTGGTAAAATTTATCAGAATATATTAATCAGTGTAATAGAACAAAAATACTACCTGGCAAAAGAATAAAATATTTAAAATACAAAATAAAGCCATGTACCATCCTTTTCGAGACCGAATTTGGCCTGGCATCCAGAGCAGACAAGGAACCAAATTTCTGAGAGGAAACTGATGGTGACACTGTTTGTGTCAATCTTTGTCCATCTGCGGATGATGGTGAGGTACCAGTTTCATCCACCACATGATTATTTCTAGCACCTTCTGAAGACCTAGGAAATTCATATTCGGTATCAAGAGGAGTAACATCTTCCAACTTATCTTGTTTGGTGGGTTGAGCTGCATCAGGCCCACTATACCCATCATCTTCAAACTCTCCAATGTCCCCTTCATCATGTGCCGAATATTCATTCTTTTCTTCAGAACTTGCTTCTAAGGATTCTTCAATTTCGTCTTCCAACTCTTTATAACTAGGTTGCTTATTTCCCTTTGGCCGTCCTCTTCTTCTTTCGGAACCTACTTCACTAGATTCCACAACAATACTATCACTCGATAAAGTGTTCTTTGATTTCCTTTTTGATGAAGCAGCAATAGCACCATTCACTTCTCTTGTATTGGCTCGAAGCCACGTAGGAACCTGATCATACTGGGTCATCTCCTCAAGCCAATCCAATTCTTCATCCATTTGATCAAACAATTCAACTTCCTCTTCATTCCTAGCAATCATGCGATTTACCTCCTGCAATGAAGGAACATCGTGGACAGTTTCTTGACACCTTTCTTCATCGTGCAATAATGTCTCCAAAGTCAAACGTCTCTCTTCATGTGTTGTCCTTTGATCAAAACGTCCGGCATTAATAACCTCATCAGCCATATCTATCTTATATTGTTGAATATTGCTCCTTATGAGGCTCTCAATGGATCCAACATAACGATCCTTACCTGCAAGTTCGTCCTCCATATCAATAGTGCCTCCACTTCTCAGTTCATCCTCCTTCTGATGACTAGAGATTTTGTCAACAACAGCTTCCATGTAGATAACTTTGACTTCTCTTTTTTGTCCAATGCGATGAGCTCTGGCCACAGCCTGCTCCTCATTTTTAGGGTTTGGGTCAGGATCGTAAATGACAACTGTGTCAGCAGACTGAAGGTTAAGGCCTCTCCCAGCAGCCCGAATACTAAGCAAAAAGATGAAACAGTCTGAATTAGTGCTATTGAAGTCCACTATAGCTGATTCACGGTCATCCAAAGTTGTTGTCCCGTCAATTCTTCTGTACACAAGTCTTCGCCATTGCAGGTACTCTTCCAATATGTCTAGGAGTCTTGTCATGGTACTAAACAGCAGAACTCGATGACCAGTTCGTTGAAGTTTTATGAGGATCCTATCCAGCATCCACAATTTTCCACAAGATTTTACCATAAATTCTTTAGACAAGTCACTAAATTGTGGGTAATTAAGCAATGGATGATTGCAAGTTTTACGTAGCTCCATGCATCTGTTATTTAACGTTTTATACTGCTTTGCCTGGTAGAGTGGACTTTTCTGCATCCGAAGTTGCTCGTCCTCAGGATTAAGACGAAGGGTTCCAGTTGATTTGATCCAGTCATAAATGGCACTCTGGAAAGCAGACATCCTACATCGTAAAACTATGGATACCTGCAGTGCTGCACCTGTATCAGTATTTTGCCACAACGTAGAGTTAAAGGTTAAGTGTTGTAGTCAAACCTTTGGTGGTAGCGAGCCTTCAACATCTTCAACACGACGCCTGAGCATGAAAGGCTCAAGAATCTGATGAAGTCGATGGATAATGATAACTTTCTTCTCTGTCTCAAGCCAATCATCCTCTGCATTTTGGGTGGGATCTTCCTTTTGAAATGGTTTCGAGAACCAATCATGAAAGGCTTTCTTATTGTCAAAAACCTCAGGAAGAAGTAAATTTAAAAGTGACCAAAGTTCCTTCAAATCATTCTGCAGGGAAAATTAAACCATTAAAATTTCATCAACAAGACACGCACAGAGAATCTCTGATCTATCGATCGGCAAAATGACATATACGTGAAATTAACATATAGAACAAGGGTTAATATTTTAAACATTAACTTACATATTTTATAAAGAAAGACTCATTAAAATTATCAAGTTTTAGTCAGAGAACCTAGACTACATTACAGTGACCACTACACAGCCATAACTGCCATAATATGACATACATACTTGACCCAAGTTATGGTGACAACAAGGGACCTATTTTGAGATTATTCATTATTAAACTAACATTCACGCTTCAATGAAATGCCTTAATACTATTTGGCTAAATGAACCATAAGAACTTCTATTTGGCTAAAAGCCTCAAACCACATCTTAGCATCAGCAATCAGGAAGGCGTGGTAAGACTAGGACTTAGCTTGGCAAAAGCTGAGTCTAGTCTAAAACCAGCTGCACAACATAACAGAAAGCTGGAAAATTCAACATATAGTAATGTTTGATTCGAGTGGGGTTTAAAACATTCTATGAGTTTATAAGAAACCACAGCAATAATGCATATCATATCAAATCAGAACAGACCTGTAAAGGTGTTCCGGTCAGAAGCAGGCGTCGGTGACATCGATATCTATCAAGATCACGAGCTAAAACTGACTCTCTATCCTTCATTCTCTGAGCTTCATCAATTATTATATATCTCCAATCAATTTTTGAAAGCTTTGCTCGGTCATACATGATGAACTCATAAGTAGTCACAAGGACATTAAATTTCATAGCCATCACCTCCTGCAAATAAAACACTTAGTGTTGATTGAATTACTAACAGTATACATCAACAGACAGTCGAACACTTACTTGAGAAAATAATTTTGATCGATGATCCTTCGATCCGACATAAAAAATGCATGACACAGATGGTAACCAAGTATGCAATTCACTCTGCAGGGTCAATGCAATTTTTGGGTTAAAGCCTAAAGGTTAAGGCGTGCGTAATCACAAAGAAAGGAAATATTATTGAAATTAAAGAGTTGAAGCTCACCTTCCAGTTAACCAAAACAGCATTTGGAACTATTATAAGATGTGGGCCATAGTTTCCTTTAAATTCCATTAAGTAGGCAATTAACGCCATAACCTGGACAAGGAAGTAATATTTTAGTTGACAGGAGGTGCGCGCAACTAACATAGTAGTTATTTATACACTTTAAAAACAATTAAAAACAGAAGAGTAATCGTCTTATACCTCCCATGTATGACATAATGAATTTAAATATTAACACTCAATTGGAAAAACACACAATAGAGGTCACTCCCATTTTAAGAGACGGGGACCGAGCAACACATAATACTAACCTGGACCGTTTTGCCAAGACCCATCTCATCAGCCAAAATTCCATTTAACTTGTTGTTATACAAAGAAAGCATCCATTGCAATCCAACCTTAAAAAGTAACACGACATATCCTTAAAAACTTACTCGAAGACGATAAGAAGAAATTATAAACAATTTCATTAACTGTAGAAACCTACAAGCTGATAGTCTCTCAGTGTTCCAGCCCGCAACATTGATGGTTGCCTTGCAACTTTTTCATTCACAGCATGAGCAAGGTTGTAATACCTGGTATGTAGCCAACCATAGTAACCAGCAGGCATAGGACATGTTATATGACCAATAAAATGTTCAAAATATGTAATTTAGATAAACAATAGGACAGCATTAAAAAATTATGAAAAAGTATTGTACATTTCAAGCCAAAAGCCGGTACAACATTACACCTGGCCTCAAGCATTCTTGTGCCAAAAGCCCAAAACTAGAGATGCACAAAAAAAAAAAAAAAAAACTCACTTGCTGACAGATGAGCCTTCTTTTGGAGCATTCATCTCCGTAAACTGATTTCTAATCGTCACTTCCTCTCCAGCACAAGCTGCTGCTATTCTGACTTCTTCTTC
>JBBPBT010000151.1:11572836-11587731 GCA_037974875.1 Cicer bijugum | reverse complement strand
GTCCTATTATTGAATGTTAAGCACCTATATGAAATAATCAAATACATTACTTATTGCCAAAAGTTTCCATGACTCAATTATCTTGATTTGTTATCAATTATTTGATATTCTTTTTTCTTTTAATACTTTTATTTTGAAGAAAACTAGATCTAATAGTGAAGTTTGGTTTAGAGATGAGTAATATTAAATTAAAGATTATTTCAGTTAAAGTTTGAACTCAATACTCTTAATAAATTTGATTTTAATTGATTTCGACTAGTTGATTTGTGTTATCAATATATAATTTCAAATACTTATATATTTGTAATTTTGAAATGAATAAGATTTTGAAGATTTTAAATTGTATAAATTATTCCTTATAAAATTTAATATATTATCTTTTAAATTAAATAATGTATTATCTATTAATTTTTGTGGACTAATTTTGCAACTAAATCATGGTTGTCGAATTTCAGAACAAATTAAAATTTCAAATGTAAAAGATTAATTGTTTTATTTTAGCACAACAAACATAAATGTTGAAGACAAAAAAACCAACCCAAAATTTAAAGGTATTCAAGAAACTATTAAACAAAAATAAGGGATTACCGGATCGAGAGAGATCGGATTTATGAAGCTTCAATACACAAAATTATATGATCCAATGATCTGCTCAAATTATCGAAGATGGTCTGCGATGTAGACAAGAGATGTGATGCTTCAACATAATTGTCTAGCCTTTCGTGCGGTAGGGCTACAAGCAACTATTTGACGAATTGGTGCTATGACGGCCAGTGTGGGTATCTCGATGTTTGAAACCCTAAAACAATGTATTTAGGAGTGGTTGTGTTGAAGAAAACATATAATACACCATTTTATTTTTTTATATATTACATATAAAATAACATATACAAAATATATAATTATTTTGTATTTTTATTTTTTTATAGGTTCACTCTATTAGAGATTATCTTATTTGAGGTGTGTCGATAACTAAATGTAAGTACCTTTTTCAGGTAAGATTAAAACTCAGATTTACTACATTATAAAATTATTATGTATATCCAAAATACTATATTATAATTTCTATATAGTGTACTAAATATTATTAACTTGCTTTTAAATTGACAATAATGAATCCAAAATATAATTTTTAAAATTTAAATTTAGTATTTTATATTATAAAATATGTAAAACTTACTTTATATTATATATATATATATATTTGTTTTAAAAGATTTATATATTATAAAAGTTCAAACATCCCAACAACAACAACAAAAATGTTCAAACTATATACTACTTCTGTTGTTATATATATAATTATTTTGAGATTTTTTTTTCCTTTTCGTAAGACTCTTTCCAAATTTTCCTTTGCATTAATAACTTTACCAAAAATATCCTTATTTATTTTACATTTTTGTTGGTCAAAGAGAAATAAATATTATAATGGGGAACATAAACTCTCTGCTTTGAGGATTGAAGAATATTAACTTTTTCTCTTTTCTTTAAAAGTAATATTGAGAAAAAAAGTTATAAATTATTAATAAATTTGATATTAGTAGCCAAATCAATAAACTTTCTAATTTATTTGAATTAAGTAAGAATATCTTATATATATACAAAAATTATAATTCATTTGTTATAAATTATAAATAAATAAAGTGATTTTAATATTTTATAATTTAAAGATTATCTTTTAAAGATTTTTAAGAAAAGAAAAATTGTTTTATATTTGTCTGTCGTAATAAAAACTATTTTTAGAGGCTTAATTACAGTCCCTACAATTCTGTTATTGTTTTATATCCTGTAAAATGGAAATACTTTTACTTTAATTCTTTAGTAAAATTTTAAGCCAAAAATTGATGATTTTGTATATATTTTACGACTACAAATTTTTTGAAATCAATTAAAAAACCCTCTACTACAAACTCGTCGTTAATCACAAACCCAAAATTCATCTTCTATAACCCAACTCCATCATATTCAAAACGTAAAAAATCATTTGAGCAAAACCCCTATCATCTTTTCAACAAAGCATGTATACTTATTTTTATTTTATGAAATTCTTCCTTCCTAATCTCTCCCTCGAGACCTAAACCCCAACAAAGAAAATAAACATATTTATACACTATAAAGAAGCAAATATGACATGACATTTTAATAAGTTTGACAAATGTGATTTAATTAGAGGATTATTTATAGTATTCTGATAAATATAAAGTTTTTATTAATAGATATAATTTAGAAAGAAAAAATAACACACAACCACTTCATTGTGTATATTTTTTTCGAAAAAATAAAAATAAAACTTACATTAAATCACAATTTGACAGTTTTGTTAGGCATTTGAGAATTGATTCGCCAATAAAATATTGTAGCGTCATTTAATGAGAGAAATATAGAATATTTTTATTGAGAGTTGGAAATTTATTTTTGAATTAAAAAAACATACAATCAATTACACTATAATTTGACAATTTTTTAAACTTAAATATACGCTATTGGAACTGAAATTACTACGGTTCCGTAACACTATTCTAGGCATCACCATGACTTCAAATTCTATTTTTTGGTGTCTTCAAACTTTTCTTATTCTTTCGCCACGATACGATACTCTGTTAAATGTCTCTCCTCAATCATCTCTCATTTTCGACGACTCACTTATAAATATCATTCATATTATCTCATATATATACACAATTTCCTTTTAATTTTCCTTTTACAAGATTCCTTCTTATTCATTTTGTGTTTCTCTTTTGTGCGATGTCTGGAAAAAAAAATAGAAAATAAAATAAATTATGTTGCTTCAATTTCTCCAAAAAAAGAATAATAGAATTTGGTTGTTAGACTTGTGCGAACGTGGTTTCTGTCTGATCTGAATGTCAAACATAAATTTTATGCATGGAAATGGTATTGATGGATGACAAGGTTTAATTATTTCTTTTATAAATTCAAAATTTTAAATTATACACAAACTGATTTTGTTACGTTATTAATTTAACTAATTTGTGTTTCATATTTTTAGGGTGATAAAATTCAAGCAACTGTGCGAAAAGCTCTTATTTATGATACTAATATTCGTGAGGGAGATGTGTACAATTTTCATTCTTTTAGTGATGCGTCTAACTGTGGAGCATATAGAACAAATGCATACTAATTCAAATTGAATTTGCAAAATGATACAATGGTCTGAGAATTAAAAACCATAGTGTTGCGTTTAACCATGGTACAACCATACACTAATTCAAATGGAATTTAAAAAAGGGTACAATGGCCCAAGAAATATAAACCAGTTTGGTCACAGCCTCTCCGTACTCATTCATTTAATTCCTAAAAATTCGAAATGTCGACATGAATTACGTGGTAAATTTATTTCAATTTGTCACTGTTATTTTATTTTAGTTATTCACAATTTAATCATTGTTATTTTTTAAATAGATGTCATATAGGAGATTGGTTCACACCTAAACTTTTGAATGACATAAAATATCCAAGAATTTCAAATCACCGAATAATATTAAAGATTGGTGTTCCAGTCATGTTTAATGTCAATGCCAACAAAGTTATATTTTTAATGTCAATGCGAATTCAAATTGTTATATTATATAAATTAATATAATAATATACTTATCAAAATTCTAATTTGTCTCCGTGCGGCAGATGATTTACACACTAGTTATCCTTAATAGAAAATAGAACCCATGTCGATTAACCTAACCCAACCCAAAAAGAGTCCGTCAAACTCGACCCAAAAAGAGTCTGTCAAACTCTCGGAAACACAAATGTATAACCCTCTTTGTTTGCATTTGCTACGTTTTTGGGGAACTGGAAACTAATAATAATGCAAGAAGCTAACAACCATCCACTCCTTCCCACAAAATGACACATATTAGATTATCTAAAATGGAATATCAAAATCGATTTGTTGAGATAGAACTATAAACCACTTATAAATACTTTATCGGATCTTACCTTATTCAATATGAAATTCTTAGCACAACCCCTCATGTTCAGGACTGAACATCTAGACATGACCTGAGTGACTCGATAACAATGACTCAATTAATCTTTGATAGACTTTGATACCTAGGGGTGTACGCGGGTTAACCTGGGCCAGTTATGACATAATTTATACCCGACTCGATCAATTATCTTTGGGTTGGGTTAAGCTCTAAACATGTATTTTTTTCATTTAACCCGACCCAATCAAGAACGGGTTGGATTAAGTTGGCGGGTTATACATAATAATAACCTGTTTTTTATTTTACAGAAAAATATATTGAGGCTGCATACACTTTCCCACAATATTTACTTGTACCTGCATCATTTCTCTTATTAAAATATAATCAAGCACTAGAAGAGGCTTTACTAGGTTTTCTTTTTGTTACCTCGTTTCCTTGAGTTGGTGGCAATGATAGGAGATCTAAATCTTGTGCTTGTTGTGATGAAGTTTGTTGTGCTGGTGAAACAAATTGATTAAAAGCTTCTTGTACTTGTTCCATTTGTCTCATATATGTGCAATAATATAGTAAAAAATTCCAAAGGTAAAAGGAAAAGTAAGAGAAAACAACTAGCACTACAACTTGGTCCACCACATTACTTTTATCATTACACATAACTCACCAACCATTTTATTTTAGAAAGCTACCATAATTATTTAATAGCAGTGTTCATTTGTTTATTTTTAGAGTACTTATTATTTTCAAATACAATACTAAAAAAAAGTGTTTAATAGATTTAAATGTAAAAAAATTAAATTAAATTCATCATCAACGTAACCTTTTGCATATGCTCATAAATAATATTTAACTCATAAATTTTGTATTTAACAAATGTAAAAAAATTTAAACAAAATCCATCATAAGCATAAGCTTTCAGCTCATACCTTCATTATACAAAACTATAACAAAATATAATATTTAAATAAATATCAGTTATGAGCACATGCGGAACAAAGAAAAATGTGATGGCAGCGTGGCTAGTAGATAAAAGAAGAAGGTGGACAACGGCGCGACTTCAGGAAGTCTGGACAGAAAAAGAAGGTAGATGACAACTGTTGAAAATCTGAATAATAATAATAATAATAATAATAATAATAAAAGTAATAATAATAATGAAACACTATTAGGTTGTCAAAAAGAAAAATTATGACTAGTTACCAGGTCGATGGATCGGGTTCAAATTGTTGAACCCATTACCCGAACCAAATACAAGAGAGTTTCAATGGGTTGATCGGGTCAAACCTGAAAGTGATCGGGTACGGGTAAAAATCGGGTTAGGTTGGGTGATCGGGTTGGCAGGTCGACCCACATCCATGTACACCTCTATCGATACCATCTTAGAATTTGAATTGGACTGTACACACACCCCTTGAAAGTCGACTTGTACGATGAGCACGCCCAAGATTGGGCATAAGAACGTGACTCGAGTGATCCTATAGTGGTGACTTGAAAGCAGGTGACCCATTGAATAAGAACGTGACTCGAGTGATCCTATAGTGGTTTGTAAAATTAGAACTACTCACCACTTATAAATACTTTATCAGGTCTTATCACATCCAATATGATACTCTTAACAATTCGGCTTTTTGGGTTTAATGTGAGAAAGAGTTTATTAGATATATTAGTTAGTTAGTTAGCTATACAAGTTAAATATAATAATTAGTTGATTAGTATAGTTAGTTATATTAACTAGTTGTTACACGTTGACTATATAAGTCTTATGTCTCATTTGATGTACTAAAACATTTCTCTTATAATGTAATATATTTTTCTTTACTTTTATTTTATTTTATGATTTTTATCTAAAATTGTAAAATTGCATATCTAAGAGAGAGGCAATGAGGAGAAAGAGTGATGGACGCGGAAGAAAGAGTTTGTCCCTTGAGAGATGTTAGTTTTCTATTTTTTCTTTTTTAAGATTATTTAACTTTTTAGGTATTTTTAAAGGTTTTTATTTTTAAGATTAGTTTTCTAGTTTTGGGTTATCAATTTTAGGATATATCGTTAATGCAAAAGTATTTTTAAATATAATATTCTTGTTGATGTTTTGACGATAACAAATACATAAAGAATAATTACTCTTTCACTATATATGATAAGTGTGCAGATTAAAAGCAAAAGTTATGTTAATAACTATTCAAAGTAGCTTAGATTACAAGTATTTTGGAGATATTCTATTGGAGCAAAAAGTAAAAGAAATAATGTGAAAACAAGCATAGCAAAACATGTGTCGCTATATAAGATATATCCTTTGGTGACTAGACGAAGACAGAAAAAGCTAAGAATTTACTTCAGCTTGACAACGTAAGTTTGGTGAAATGAGCCTTTGTTGTTGCAAGCTTTAGTTGACTCTGAGATAAGAGTAACATAGTACCTCAGTTGCCTTTGAGGAACCATTACAAGAATTACTGATCCTTTGTCTCTAACAAGTGTGACGAAGAAGTGATTATCTCTGCCTCTGATAATCTCATCAAGCGTCTGACTCTGAACTTTTAAGTATCCTTTGATAAAGGCAATGCTTTTGGAAAAAAAAAGTCAACGCCCTTACAAAGTAAATGCCTCTTAGAGAAATGAACTCTCTAACAAAAGTTAATGATATGATGATTTGCAAGACATCCTTCGATCAATAAATCTTATGTTTGTGTGTATCATCTGATAATCATCCAAAATTTGTTTTCTATGATAATCTACGTCATATCATAACTTGTTTGCTCTGATGGTCTATAAAACTACTCTAACTATTATATCATTTGATATTGTACCCATTGTTTCCTATGATTGTCAATTTGTCATACATATATTTAAGGAGTAATTTTTGGGAGTTAGTTATGACCTCAATGGATAAATATATCTTTAGTGGTTCAATTGCTGAAATCCATGAAGATACAAGTTGTCTTTCTGCAAAATGAAATACACATACTTGACCCTAAAGTACAAAAGTTATATCCTAAAGGGCCTCCAACAGAAAAATCTCAACAAACATTTTCTCCTTATATTTAAGATGAAAAGGTTATATCAATAAAAAATTAAGAGAGGTTGAATAGAGAAATATAGAATGAAAAGGGTAGTTCTAAAAAAAACAAGAACACATCAAAAAGAATGAATGAAGAATCATCTCAATAGAGAGTTATTCGAATTGATGTAAATAAGTAAAAGTATTTTCATACACTTGAGCTAATATATGATTAAGTACGTAACACTCTCTCAATGAGAACTAGAATTCTAGAAACAAATTGTGTCAATCCACACACAAACTTAAATTGATGAAAATCAGTCTGTTAGTGGCAACAACACTCATGAACTTCAATAGTAGTTTACCAGAATGTTGAAGAATGATTCTGATGACAACAATTTGGAAAGGCAGGAGAAAGAATACTCAAAGCCTGAAAAGACATAATAAATAATACATGTATGTTATTGTTAAAATAGTAGATTAATTCATCGACGATACTGAAGCAAAATAATTTTGTAAGAGGAGGACTAGATGTCGCAATTGTTGTGTTGTGAATTCGGATGGGAATAGGCTAGACCGTCTGTAGGGGCCTATGGCATGACCTACTTATGGTCTAGCCTGACCTATTTAATAAAAAGGTTAGACTCATGCTGGTTTTAAAGCCTATTTATTTAAATAGGTCAGGCTCATACTTATAAAAAAGTCTGTTAGGCCTAACAGGCCGACCTATATATATTTATTATTTATTAATATTATTTATTATTATTATTATATTAATAATACTATTTTCTATTTTAAATTTTATCAATTAGGCAATCACTTACTAATCATTCCATATTCAATAGTCGTTCCATATTCGGTAGCAGTTCTATATTTGGTAGTCGCTTTATATTCGGTAACTGTTCAATTAGTCAATCACTTAGTAGTTGTTCCTTATTTGTTTAAGAAGTAATAATGGATTCGTTTAAAAATGCTTTTAAAAAGGCTTTCAGGCCAGGCCAAACTATTAAAAAGGTCAGACTTAGACCGAAAAAATAAATCGTAGGCTAAACTCAGGCCTTTTAAAGTCTGGTCTGGCCTGGCCTATTCCCACCCCTAGTTGTGAACTAGTTTAAAAATATATGTGTCTTCCTCTTTTTTTGTTCCTTTTATCTTAACTTTTTATGATTCAACTTTAATTTCATTAAACTTAATTTATATGAATAAGTTGACTATTTTGATAAAGAAAGTATTTGTAGAAAGAAAACAAAGTGTAATTTAAAAATAACTCTCCAATTTCTTGTGTTACATTTTTATATACGATAGTTTATTAAGATTAATTTAAGTTTGTGGATTTTTGTAGTCTCTACATGGATCTGTTACAAATCACTAAATCCTTGTACATTCCAAAAAAAACTATTTTGAGAAATCAACACTAAACCTTTAAATTCTTGTTACTTCTCTAATTCTAAGTCATTTTCAATCTCATTTGTTACTTTAGAACAGTAGAAACCTGGAGAATTATTCACTTTTCAACTTAGTGTACTCCTTGTGTTGTTTTTAGTGTTGTTTTTATAAGATAGTCCTCGTAGCATCTATCTATTAGTTCCATATAGTATCAAATCAAATTCAATGTTTTGATTGATTATGATAAGATGTGACACAACTTTTTGAGAAGGTGAGAGAATAAGAGAAGATTACACAAATGAAGTGATTGAAAATGCTATCTTATTTTAGGTATCCATATGCTAGTTTTTAAAAACGACTGATTTTTAAAAACATATAGTTTTTTATAACAATTAATTATTCATAATGATAGTTTTTAACAACTACCTTTTCATAACGACTAGTTTTTAAAATATATTTTTTTCATAACAACTAGTTTAGCGATTTTTAGTAAGATAGTACAATTTTTTTTAATCCAAAATCGAATATTAGATATTGCATAAAATATATAATTGGAATATTAAAACTAAAATGTTGCAATTTTAATTATATATTCTTCAACTTCTACTCCATCTAAAATAAAATATAATCAAAATGGTAGTCAAAAAATTAATGTTTTGATTAAGAATTTAGTCCAAATACATTAACTTCACTTCAAAAATGTATCATTGAAGAAGAGGTCTTCATACCACTCTAGTTCTATCTTCCATTTGATACAATTGCTTATCCTTGTTTTTTTTTTTTTTGGGTCCTATTTGGCGGGTTCTCAATTAGAAATTGAAATATGAATCATGATTGAATAAGAAATGTGCCCTCTTACTATGAGAAACTTTAACATTCGTTTCAAAAATGGTGGTTGAGAGCTTCAACATTAGTTTCAAAACTTATCTAAGTATATACATCTTGTTTCTTTCTTATTTGACAAATTCTCATGTTGAGTTTATTGACAGAGATACAAATGACTCATTATGTTAGGAAGAATTATACATTTATTTGAAAAGACATTATGTAGAGCATGTGATTATGTGACAGAAAGTAGTAACACATGAAAGTTGATGTATACCACTTGGATTGGTTTGCTTTAAAACCAATGCATTCAAATTTGTTAAATGCTGAACAATGCATTAAAACCAAAATGCCGCATGCACCTATATATACTCTAGATATAAATTTGACAATGTATACCACTTGGATTGGTTTGCTTTAAAGAAGAAATTGAGTACACATATCATGTGCCAAAAGAAGGCAATTTACATTTACATCATATTACAATTTCAGTATTTAATTTTCAAACGGTATTTTTGTTACTTAAAAATTATATACTTTCTTCCAATTTAAAACCAAACAAAAAATTACAAAGCAATAAGACAAGATAATTATAAGATGTGTAAAAAACATAGCTTTGGCTGACATTTTTGCTATGGCAGAATTGTAGGCTGATAATTAAATTTTTTTGCTACAACATCAACAACCAAGTTGATCCATGTAACTCACAACAAAGTTTTCTAGTTGAATCAGAACTCATGGATTAATCAACCGACACTGGCTGCATGTTTTCCGCTTCTGTCCGAAGATCTTGGAACAAGACAGATGACAGGTATCGTTCACCGAAACTTGGATGAATAGTCTGAAATTCAAGTCATCAGCAATTTTTACCACATTAGCAACAGAGAGAGAAGTTTGATGCCTAAAATCACAGTCAGCATATTTTTACAGTATCTCAAAAAATATTATGATAAAAAAGAGTCGAGTTTCTTTGCTTGCATAGTGTTGATTCCTACCTAATGAGGTTGATGAGTGATACATAACCTTTACACATTTAGCTTCATGTTGTTTTAAGCTTTAAGGAAAATTGTTCTTACCACAATAAGTTTGCCTTTGTTTTCAGGAAGACTAGCCAATTTGAGTGCTGCAACCGTGTTAGCTCCGGACGATATGCCAACCTAAAAAAAATAGTTATAATATCAAACTTTCATTTGCAATTCACAAACAGTTTGTTGCCAGTGATTTGTGAATCATATGTAAATCTTAAGGTCAAATGGATAAAGCATGAAGTTTTTCATGCATTCTTGTTTATGGAAGTGTACAAATTTGTCATTTCAAGATTTACCATGAGTCCTTCTTTTAAGGCCAATATCCTAGCCATGTTAACTGCATCTTCACTACTAACCTACAATGACATAAGTTTCCGGTGACAGTTAGGAGAAAAAAATGGCTTTTAAGCTAAATCTCAATGTACGAGAAAGTAATAACATGGTACTTACTTCAAGAACTTTGTCCATTACATCCATGTCCAATATGTCTGGTTTGAATCCAACTCCATTACCGGTTATATGATGAGGGCCTGTATATAAGGATAAAATCAGAGTTTACAATTTGTGGATAGAACAATCGGATTCTGAATATCACAGATCATACTAACTATTCTCATTACTTTCTATCCTTATTTTACCAATGCCAAAAATGACTAAGAAAATATGAAATAAGTAGTGACTTGTACACTAATCCTTTTTTATTTCAATCTTTGTTTTATTGGAGGAATGAAGAAGAACATTCAAGAATAAGTGTGTATAATTTATCACATAAAAAAGTAAACAAATCATCAAAGAAACAAAATGATTACCAGGTTTACCGCCATTCAGCACATTACTTTCAGATGGCTCCACTCCATATATCTAATATGTTTGAAAACATTTTAAAGGATTAAACGAGAGTATCTAAGAGAATACTCTTTAGTTTGTAATTTGAATTGTGATATGGAGAAGAAAATCACCTTAACGTTAGGGTTTTTGGATTTAAGATATTGTCCGACCCCGGAAACGGTGCCTCCGCTACCTATTCCCATAACAAATATGTCAACTTGTCCATTTGTATCCTCCCATATCTCAGGACCTGTTGTTTCAAAATGCACCTGTGTCCCCATTTTTAGAGTAAATTATATATAAACTCACCAAAATACCAATGATTTCAGAATTGTATTTAACCAAACATTACACAGGTATAGCACAAGCATAGTTTTATAGATGATTTTCACAGTAAAGGACTTCAAACAGAAATAGTAAATTTTTTGGGGGTAAATCAGGTATTTTCTGCACGCAACTAAAGAGATTAATCCCTCGAGCTGGGTTTGACCACATTGAGCGGCAAAACTCTCTCTCAAAAGTTTTAACGTTGCTGCTGCATTCCCAGAGCTAGATCCGAGCCCATATCCTCTGGTTAAGTTGGGAGAGATTTGAATCATCTCATTCAAACACTCTTGCGTAAACAAAATAGTAATTTAAGATCAGTTAATCAAACCTGTGTATTGGCCGGGTTAGAAAATTGTTGTAGCATGAAAGCGTTTGGAGTAGATTCCAAAAGGTCATAAGCCTTCTTAACTGTTCCTCCCATTCCTTTGGTTGGATCAGTGAGGATCAATTCAGCTCCGAATGCTCTCATTGTCACCCTTCTTTCCAAACTTGTGTAAGAAGGCATGGTTAAAACCATCTTATATCCCTTCATGGCAGCTATAAACGCCATGCTAATACCCATGTTGCCTGATGTTGGCTCTATCAGAATTGTCTACACCATCAATTAAGGCAAAACATTCATTCAGCATCGATCTAAACGTAAACAACGGAGCAAAATCGGTGCTAGGATTCAATTAAAACTAACCTTTCCAGGAGATATCAGATTCTTTTTCTCAGCATCTTCCATCATAGCAAGCGCTGGTCTGCCAAAATTCAAGATAATCACAAAAGTTATGCTAAGAACTTGACCTCTAGTAACTACTTTTTTGGTCTTAACCTACTGGTTACCAAGCAAAAGGAGCCCTAATATTCTTCAAATCAAGGTTGGAACTTGAGTACTCTCAATCGAGTCAACCTTTACTGAAGTTCATTAACCACGTAAACTCGACCATATGGTTAAACTCTGATTACTATAAACTATTAAGATTAAAATGAAATTTGATCAAATTTAAAGTAGAATAAACAAAATGAATTTGAAATAGAAAAGGGGTAACCTGTCTTTGATGCTTGCTGTAGGCTGCATCATCTCTTGCTTAACAGCAATATAAGCTCCACATCCTTCAGTAACTTTGTTAAGATAAACAAGTGGAGTCCTCCCAATGAGCTGAAAAATGAATTGTTCTTCATCAATATAAATATTGAATAAGTGAAATTGGAAAATACACTCAAATAAACAAAAGTAAAATTAAAAAATGAAAATAGAAACATAAGTTAGGTTCAGCTATTAATTTGAGATTAGACGAGTCAGATTACACATTCACGGAATCAACTTTAAATAATCTAAAACATATAGAAGAAGTAACATCAACAAAATTCAATACAGAATAGCTAAGTTTTATGACAACAATAATCAAGAATTTTGCTAAAGCAAGATCTATCTAGACCAAGAATTTAAGACATATTTTCTAGCAAATACAACAAAATTTGATTCCAAATTAGTTTTGAATTTAGGGTGATGAAGTTGGATATAGTGAAATATTGGTCGTACACGTGGCATGATATGAGTGAACATTGAACAGAAACATAAAAAAAGCAATGCAAAACAAAGTGACCAATTAGCAAACAAAGTCGAATGTTGTCTAGAGAGAGAGAGAGAGAGGTTACATGGGAAACGTGTTTTTTGATGTTTGTTCCAGGAAGATCTTTTGGTAAATCTCTGATTCTCTGAGCAAAAGAAAGAGAATGAACGCTGGTTGGTGTTGTAGTTGTGAACAGTCTACTAAACATCATGGGGTGGTGGCATGCAATAGCATATGAATATGATAATGAAGATGATGAAGAAGAAGAAAAAGAGGTTCGTTTGAGGAAGGCGATGAGGGAAGCCATTGAAGAAGGAGAGAAGGACTTGGATTGAATAACTTAGTACGGATTGGACTATTTTTTCTCACTTATATAGACTAAAACACTATTTTATTTTATTTTATTTATTATCTCTTGCAACTTGCAATGCAATAATATATAGAGATTAGGTGGTCATGCTGGTGTGCTATATAATAATATTTAATCCCTCCTTTTCACAGTAAACGTCCATTAAGGTTTTTGTAGAAATGCAATAATTAAAACAATTATATTATAAATATACATTTTAATTATTATTATTATTAATGCAAAATATATATTATAATATTTTAGAAGTTGTATATATAACGATTATTAAAGAGTAGTGTAGACAAAACTAATTAAATTTGTATTAAAAATTAGGAATGGTATTTATTTTGAGATAATTTTTTTTTTATAAATAATATATTTATTATGAGAATGTTATAGTTGTTGATTTAGTTATTATGTTATGTCATGATGTCTAACCATAAAATTTAAAATAAAAATTATTTTAAGTAATATATTATTTTTTTAAGGAGTATATTCGCCGATTCACAATAATGTGAAACTATTTTAATAAATGTTTACAATTTTACTTATCAAATACATTATAGAGCAAAGAAGATATTCGTAAATAATATGTAAATAATTTTTCTAATCACTTTGTACATCTTAAAAACTAATCATTATTTATCATAATTCAATTGGTTTAAAATTTTTACTTGAAAAAAACATAATATAATATTTTTTGTTTTTTAATTTTCTGATTTTTAGAAGAAATTGGTTTTGGTAATTAAAAATTTGCCCAGACCAATTCTCATTTTAATTCTTACACTTACTATTTATACTCTAGGCAATTCTCATTTTAATTCTTACAGTTACTATTTATACTTTTGCTTCATATAAAGCTAATACATTTTATATTTTCATATTAATTTTCTATGTGAACACTTTTTGTGCTTTTTTACATTTCCACTCAAATGATGATTGTAAAAAAATTGAATATTGTAGAGCGAATTTGAATGATTCTAGTAACTTTAGTGATTCCTATATGTACTCTTATCCTGAGGGGTATCAGCACGAAGGGAAAAGTTAATACCAAGATTCATCGTAAAGCAACCAAAAGTAGCGTCTCTTCTATCTTTTAAGAATACCACCACAACCAGCCAAATTCAGACAACTTTTTGAAATTCCATTTGTATTATCTTTGATCTTGTCAAATCAACTTTTTATATATTAAGAGATTTTAGAGGTTACTTTAAAATTAATATACAAAAATATATTTTTTATTTTAGAAAATTGTAAGGTGAGATACGACTACATACAAGTTTTTATTTTCTTCCATTAGAAGACCGCGTCTTAAAAATGTGATTTTGTATTAATTTTTTTAAACAAATAAATAAAAAAATTATATTATATTAGTAAAATTAAATAAAAATATTAAATAGAAAAAAATATATCAAAATTAATATAATTGAATAGATGTATTAAATAAAAAATATATCATAATATTTTAATAATTCTCTTTTATTTTTTTTGTCTATTACAAATAAATTAGAAACTTCATTAAGTGTTGCAATTGACTCCATCCTATTTTATTGTGAATTTTATTTATTAAAATATAAATTAGTTATTTAAACAATATAACACATTTAAAAAATTTAACATTTTCATGTTCTTTGTGTCTATGATATACTCAAATTTT
>JBBPBT010000151.1:11497147-11538956 GCA_037974875.1 Cicer bijugum | reverse complement strand
TTTTTGTACACTATAAAAAATAAAATAGAAAAGTTAAACTACTTTATGTTACACTCTCATATGCATAATTTTATAAGTCATTATAGTAAATATTTTACGTTTTTAATAAATTAATATTTATGATTAATTTATAATGTAACTTTTTTATATTAATGGTATATAAATTTAATTCTACTTAATAATATAGACTAGGATATAAATTACGGTGTTACAAATTCATTACCACTTAAAATTTACGTGATTATAAATTCAATTTCTTTTTTTAAAAAAATAAAATTAACCCTTCTAATCTTTGACATGTTATTGTACGTTTGTAGGCTAGAGTTAGAGCGCATATAAAAACCTATTATATTCGAGTGTTAAAATTTGGATGACTACATCTTCAATGACTTTTTATAAAAAAATTAATTTTATTAATTCAAACCTTTGATATAGTTAATTTCAAAATTACAAATGTTTGAACAAGTTAGTTTATCTGAACCAAGTGTGGATATGCATATTAAGTCTCAAACCAGATTAAAGACTATATTGTCAGACTAACAAAGAAAAAAAAAGTTATGTTGTCGGTGTAAAATTATCTTACGTTACATTGATAACAAATCATGATTTGCCAATACGTTAAATACAAAATTGATAAAAAAAAAAGAAGTTATGTAGATCTGTGACATGTTGAGAAGTTGCGATTTGGTGTTAGTCTAAAATAACTTTATCCTGATGTTGCATGTTTTGATCTAATATTTGTTACACCCAAAGTTATTTCAATACTCAGAAACGACAACCATTTTCTGCACAAAACAGCACACTACATGTGTAACAAGGCCAAACTTGAGGATATAACAAATTCACTTCATATAACAGAGTTGCAAATTACTGCAGTTTAACAAGACCAAAAAAGAGGAGGAAGTTTCTATTTTCTAAGTAGAAAGTGTGTGTTCACTATAATTTTTTTATTGTTTATAAAGGAGTTGGAAGAAAATATTTAGTTGTTCGATGATTGACAATTGAAAATGCAATTTAAGACCCCTATTTCAACTTCTTGCTGAAGTCTGAGAGCTCAAGAACGCAAATTCTGGAAATAGCTTCAGCTTCCTCTTTCTCTTGTGCAGTGTTGTAACCCCAGTTCCCTGATCCAAACAATCATCATTATCGAGTAAACTCAACATCTAAAAGGAAAAGTGATAGTACACAATATTGTAACTGAGACAAAAATGAGGGAGTGTGCATAAATTATAAACAGAAAAAGAGAAACTACCTAGATACAAATTCCATTTGTCTAACTCAGGATCTTTGATCACATTTTTCAATGTAGCTAGCCGATCCTCAACAAAGCTGGTTAAAATTAACAGGAATTAATTTCTTGAACAACATCATTGCAAGCAAGGTAGAGTTTTACTCTATTCACATAAATAGCCATAACAAAAATTATATTGATTGCTGCTAATAGCTCAGTATCTTACTGCAGTGTCAACCCTTGGTGCTCTGGTCTCTTTTGAAGTTGCTTTAGAATTTCTACCTTTGGACTGCAGATAAAATTAAAGATAGTCCAAGAAAATTAATTTCTTATAAAAAGAAAGCAATAAAAGTGAAATGTAAATATTTCATGCATAGTTAAGGTTTAATTTACTAAATACTAACCCAGTTCCGAGACCGTATATCCTTTCAGGTGGTATGGTTACTCCAGCAAGCTCTCGAAGCAAAGCATCGGCAAAGCGGCCCTGAAATAAGAGAAACAAGGAGATGGGAAAGTAGAAAAAACAAAGGAAAAAGACCATGATGAGAAATTGACTAAGGCCCTGTTTGGATAAACTCCTTAATCAAATGCTTGTCTTAAAAATGCTTATTTATAAGCTATTTCTATAACAAAATATAAAATAAAGTCAAACTGTTTTTATAAGTTATCTCGGAGAGCTTACGAAAATAAGCTAAAAACAACTTATGGACATATCATATGTTGTTTCCATAAGTTCTTCCAAAGAGTCTTACAAATGCTTATGGTAGTAATGTGCTTTCATGGTATCAATTACTTTGCCCCCAGTACTTTTCATAATACTGAAAGCAAAAATCTATTATTAAAATTATTGTCCCCTTGATAGGGTAAAGAACAAAATTTACCTGTTTTGTGGTGACAATGTACACCCTCGAGCTTGCAAACTTTAATGCATCAGAAACACCGGGATATATTCTATACGCGAAGCATCACCAATTAATAATAGGAAATCTCAATCATGACATGTGCAAAGAACTTGAAATATTACTGCATTAAATGATTTATAAGATGCCAATATTCAGTCAACAGGAGTAGGGGTGCCTGGTGAGCAAAATATCCGGTTGGAAACCACAAACCACAACCATATCTGAAACCTGAAACTGGTTTGGTCATCGTATCCAGTCCATTTAATTGTTTTTATTTGGATATTAATAAGTCCAAACCATGAATACCCCTAAATAAGAGTACAGCAAGATCTTAATATGCTTAATGTGACAAACTAATGACAATATCTAATCTGAAGCATAGCCATAATACAAATATAAATTGATTCCTTCTAGAATATTATCTTGTAAAGCAACTTCCTTGAACACAAAGGAAAATACTTGTTCTACCTAAGTCCAAAAGAATCACGCACATGTCCTCAGGTTAGACAAGTGGTTGAATTAGGATAATAACATTTGTTCAATCTTGCAGTGGAAATTTTCTAAACTGAATGTTCTGTTAGGGAAATTTCCAAAATATATTTGGTTTTTTCTAATAGCTATATTAATGTAGCAAAATTAAATAATTGAATGTATCACGTAGTCAAGTGGTTGCAATGATTGGGTTTAATTCAAACCAATGCATATATTAAGTTATCAAAAGTTGTAATCTTTCACAAGAGTTATTTTCTTTCACCAATTGGTATGAGTTGAAGAGTTGTTTTCTTTCACCAATTGGTATGAGTATCTCTATAAATAGAAATATTTTAGAGGCAGAAATAACAGAAGAAAACACAAGACAAAACAACACAAATTCATGTTACATAAGTCAAAAATATTTCTGAATCATTTCTTCTTTTCTCTAGTGCACGAGAGTAAACGAAGAAACTTTATTCTGTAAAACACCGTTGATCGATATGTTTGATGTGAATGTGCAATTCACTTCAAGGATTCCAAAGTATCCTGAAGGGGATTCGCCGGTTAACCCATTTGCATCCAATATATATAGATTGGTGGGGGCGAATCGAACCTAAAGCTTAGTGTGATACACACGCTTTGGAATTTATTTGTGCAACCTTCATCATCATCGAGTTCATCATCTTCTTGTTCATAATTTGCAGCATACCCCCAACAAAAGATCCAACATGTTCATGGCTTCATATTTAAATATATCTCCACATAATGCATTACATTAGGTTTCTCATCATGCATTTGGTATAAGTTATAACAAGTATAAAAAACAAGTATACCTGTTTGCACCAATCCAAGCAGCAAAATCCTGCTCCAACCATTCATCTCTGACCTTTCCAAAAAGATCTATCAAAGCATCCTTATTTTCACCCCATTCTTCCATAATAATAGGCTTCAACTTGGACCAATTCTCTAATATACCTTCAACTGCAAGCCCCTCTGCAACCTTGCACATGAACAATGACATCAGTCAACAGGTTCGGAATCCATTAGTTATTTGAAATCAGATTTCAGAAGCAGATGCAAGGAAATAAGCATTATCATTGATTATAAACTTAGTATCGTTTATGCAGTAACGAATGAGAAAAATCAGAGACATAGGCATTTTACCCACCGAAGACTTCCTGATGGAAGGTGTTCTGGTCTCTAGCAACAATCTCACAAGTAAAATGTTTTCATATCCAGTTTCCACTACCGGTCGCACCTGACATGAACAACTATATAAATTTATCTTTAAAATATGAAATCCAGTCCATCCATTTGCCAACAGTTTTGGGAAATGGAAGCACTTGGAATAATTACACAAATATTTCATGAAATTCAACAGTTCGAAGATCTGCAATGGAAATCTATTATTTAAGCAGCCAAAGAAACAAGTATGTCAATATGTTGTCCTTCTCAAATTCAGGCATCAAAGTACAGTGGATGAATGGCAATTTTGGTCAAGACTACCTTTGGTGACTGACATCTTCATCCATTTCCAAATTGCCTTATTTTATAAGTAGAAGTCAAAAAATATTTTAAGCTTCATTCAATAGTAAGCTTAGAGGCATCGAAAAAGTTTTAAGCCGAAGGTCCAGAGTTAGATCCCGATAAATATAATCTCTAACTTACTAACATTTGCCTATTAAAAAAAAAGTTGCATCCAAAAATACATAAACTAATCATAGATTCAAACTAAATGCAAATTCAAGCTTATTCTATGCTACTTTCCCATGATTTTTTCACTAGTTGTTGTCATTATTATTATGATTATTTTTCCAATCAAATTACAAAAAACACCAACATAGCTAAACCAAAACATAGCACAGTAGTATAAAAGCTGAAACTAATGCAAATAATCCATAAATTATTTACTATATGCATCTGGTCAACAATCCAATCTTCTGTAGCTGAATCAATCCCATCAAACAAACCAGGCCATCTCACTTTAGCAGCCTGCAAATTTATCAAACAAAGTAAACCAATCATGAGCTGAATTCAGCACACTCCATGAATTGCAAAAAGAGGTAAAATAAGAAAAGACTTAAAAATTGAAACAATCATAATAACAAAATAATAAACACCGTCAAAAATTGTTGATTTTGAATGGTCAAATTGTGGTTTTAGAGAGAAGGAGAGAGAGAGGTTAAAGGAACCTTGAGAGCAGAGAGAGAGCTTTCTCCGCAGCTATCACAGATGACTCCATCGAAGTCCAACGCGTAAAGCTCTCCCATTTCACTCTTTTTTTCTGTTTCACTGAAAAGCAAATTGTGTATTTTTCTATGGCAACCAAACAGTTCCTTATTTTGTTCTTTCTGGGAAATATAAGCCACGTGTCTATTCTAGATAGGAAATGATTTGGCAAGGTTCAGAAAACCCAACTATTTCATAATTGAACTCGATCGTGATTTTCACAAAATTGATTTTAACGGAAAATATTTTGGTTAAAACTGAATTTAGAGAAACCAGGTCATAGGAATCTCAGATCCGAATCTCCAATCAAAAGGTACTCACGTTTAAGAATTGAAGCTAGAGCATCAACAATGGGATCGTACTTTTTCTAATAAGCACCCAAACAGACTTATTGTCGAGTAAAATACATAGGTGGTTACATAGAAAATCATTGTTTTTCTATTTTTTAATAAATTATATTATAATAAATAAATTTTTATAAATCCTTAGTTTTTCTTTTTAGTTTTTTTTAAATATATAATTATGTAATTGTTGTCTAATAATAGCATTTGATTAATAAAATACAAGTGATCACCGCTTCAAAGAGAATAATGGCAAGTAATCGGTGAACCCCACCTCTCATTGTTAAAAAAAACACCTAATTATTTTTTAATATATAAAAAATTTACGGTGGCGAATTAGTAGGGCAGTCTAAAATAAAAAAATACTTTATGGCCCAAACAGTTAGAAATGAATTTACGGTCTAGTATTTTCAATTGTAATCAAAATGATGGTAACATTTTGTATGAATAGGAATTATACTCGATGTCTTGACAATTACTGCACTCACAAAATACATAATAATTTGCATTACACACCCTGGTAGTGGTTAATGTTGACATTTTGTAGAGCATAAGGGTATGAGAACCAAAATCTGTAAGCACTCAGAATAATATATATTTTGGAAATGACAAGATTCTACGCAACATAGTTTCATCTATTTTATACATTTGGAAGAATCTTGCAAAGACTATTATCTTCGTTATCGATTGTTGTTTTCCTTAAATTATGATTTATGAGAGCAATATATGTAGTCGAGGGAAGACTAAAAGGATTGATGTTTCATGTGTTGTGTCCCCTTAATATCTCCAACCTTAGTCACTAATACCATACGCCAAGGTTCTTCCAAAAGCAAGTCAAAGTCACCTAATGCGTGAAGGCACAAAAGTGCTGGTGATACCAGTCTTGACTAGAAGAGCAATGGAAAATTTATGGTCCCATTTTTTCTTTTTTATTTCTTTCCCTTTTCAATTAGTCTATACTTATTAATTGAGTTATATTTACAGAAGGATCTCAAGTGGGTTGAAGTACATACATGATATTAACATGTTATTGGGATTATGTCTATCAAACATAAAATATAATAAAATAATGTTATTTCGTGCAAACCAAACTCACATTAACATAAACAATTAAATATTTGTTTTAACTCAATTCTATAATAATATATTTATTTAATTTTATATTATTATTTTTTATTTTTATTATAAGAGACAGTTAAATTAAAATTTAGTAAGAAAAAATTGACATATCGAATATATAATATAAATTAGATATATAATTTTTGTTGATTAAATATTAACTCGATTATCTCTTTTCAAAAGAATAGGAGAGAGTAGTAACTTTTAGTGCATACACTATTTTCGATTTTACCTTTATCTATAATTTATTCTCACACAAATACCTTTTTTTATTCTTATTTTAAATTTAGTAGCTATAGTTTATTTTTAATAAAAAAAAAATTAAAATAATGAGATGGTACTAATTTAAGATAGAAAACATTTTAGAATTAAGTGAACTTGGAGTTATTTATGTATCATGATGTCTATTATTTGATTTATAAGTAAAAAAAAATTAGGAAGATATATGTGATCCCCAATTATATCTATGAAGTAAACAAAAAATTATTTATGGCAAAGAGATTAATAAAAAGATAATAATTTTAGTAAAAGTAACCAAATGTTTTTATTTTGTGGCAAATAAATTAAAAATAATAATTAAAAATAAATAAAAAATATTTGATTAAGTAAAAAGAGAGATCTGAGATATGCCCCCCAAGTCATGTCTATCTTTGAGCTAGTAGTGGGTGTTACACTACAGTACACCCATTGGTTGATATACATACAGTGGGCGTGTCAGTTAAGTTTGGATTAGATTAGATCCCAAGTATCTCACACCACGCAAACGCCGATAACCGGTAACTCTCTACTTTCACTACACATCCCTCAACCTGCTATAGCCAGTAACAAATGAATCACCCATCATGCATATAAAAAATAAAAAAGACTCAGTTACTCGAAGCAAGTTCCCAGTTTCAACCTCATCGACATCCACCCTCTACACAGATCGTGACACCTTCATCTTCGGTTAGTTTTTTTAATTTCTTTCTTTCTCAAATTATCATTTTATTTTATCAATTATTCTCGCGTTAATTATAATAATTATTATCATATATGTTTTCTGTTTATTTTAGAGATAATTATTCATGGATGATTCTGGAACCTTGCATCGTTTGTTCCGTTCGATCATCATGCAACTCTTCGGTGTTGTTGATTTTGATTTTGACTTTTGTTTTTGAATTTGTTTATTTGTGCTGTTATTGGATCTCTGTGTAGATTATTAATTTGATTTCAATTAGATGTTTCTATTTTTTTTTGTCTGTCTGTAATTTGATTTGCTTATGTTGTTATTTGAGTTTAGTGGATTGATCAAGTTTACGATTAAATTTGGGATTGATTAGAGAAAATTGATGTAGAATTTGTGATTGTAGAGTGCTCTGTTTATTGGTGAGCATGGAGTTGGGGTGAAAGGAAGAGGTGATGATTTCATTTATGGGGTTTTCTAATTGATAATGAGTAGAATGAAAATTTTGAGGTGAATTTGAAGATATGAATGAAGTTGTTTGCAAGAAATTTGGGTGGATTTTATTTATTTATTTTCTATTCTCTCTCTCTCTGTAATAGATAATTGCATCATCTTTTGTTATTGAACTCTTTTAAAAAAGTTGGTGAAGGGGAACTTATTATTAATAAAAAAGGCATTAATGACCATTTTACAATTATTTTATAAGGGATTTGAACTTTATCATTTGAGAACACAATGCCAAGCTCTTACACAAGTAACACCTCGGGGACAAATTAATTGAACTTATTTTTCATTTTCTAATTTTGGGATTAGAAATTGTGCAATACTACCTACCTACCTTCATCTCCATGCCTATTTACACAAAAGGAATAAGTCGATCATTTTTTAGGATTTATTGTTATCACTCATTTTCTTCACATGCAATCCAATGATCCTGCACATGGTTGTGAGCTGTGAAATTTTGAGTTTTCTTCTTCCTTCCCAAAGTAGCACTTTTCTTGTAGATGTATGCAAGGTTATAAACTCATACTCCTTTTTCTGGTCAACCCAACTCCCCTGCATAACTATGTTTGTTATGTACTCCCTCTAGTCTCATATATAAGCAAAAAAATAATACTCCCTCTCTGATCTTATCTATAAGAAAAATTTTGGAGAACTTTTTGGTTCTATATATAAGAAAAAGTTACGACTTTTAAGATGCATCTATTGTTTAAATTATTTTTATCCTTATTTAAGATGTTTATCTTTTTAACATTATCAGTGTGTATTTAATTTCTCACAGTTTTCAATAAGGGTGTGTATGTGAAAATAATAAAAAAAGTTAAAACAATTAAAGAGTACATTGGTTTTGATATTTTTTTCTTATAAATGGACCTGAGGTAGTATTACTTTACACCCTTTAAGAAGAGTAGTTAGTCTCATTTAGTTTGCTCAAAATAATATAAAGAAGTAATTGTATTTTGATATTTTCTAAATTACCCCTTATGAGAATTTGTTCCACGAGAATAAAAGGGTTATTGAAAAATGAAATCTAAATTAATTGAAGGGTAGTAATGGAATAATAATAGCATTAAATATGGTAGAAGTAGTTAACTTTTGCTTATATTTTATACAGTCTAACATATATTTGAGACTAGAGGGAGTATGCATGTTTTTTGTATTTATTAATGTTTGAGTTTACTCTAAGTAAAATTGGAACTCTGATATCAATTTTCTGATGAAGACAAAAGATGGCAGGAACTGAAGACGAAGGGGAAAAGGCTTCTCGGGGGAATGAGTGGGAGGTTGTATCTCTCACAGCATCAACTTATGCAGCTGCCCCTGGTCCTGATGAAGTTGAGTTGAAGGATGATGACAAGGAAGATACATATGCACCGGATGAAGCTGAGACATCAAACGCTTTGTTCATGTCTGGTCACTTTGCCTTTCCTCCCAGTCAGCATGAAAACTTGCCATTGGAACCCGACTATGGTGAGATTCATAATGAATCTGTAGACAAAGATATTGCCTCTGAAGATACTCATGAAGAAGTGACCAGGCCTAGTGGAAAGGATGAAGAAAACTTGACATTTGCAGGATTGGATGTCTCAGAGGAGTTTGAGGGTATGCAATATTATGATGAGAAAATCAATAGATTATCTGTTCATGGAAAACAGTTTGAGGAAAGTACAACTCTACCAGGTTTTGGTTTGACTGAAAAAGAGGATGCAAAATACTCTTCTTTCCACAGTGAAACAACCATTGATGCTGTAACAGCATATGGTGAAAGCATAGTTGAGTCTGAAACAATAGAATCAGCAGAGCAAGAGACATATGTATCTCCTGATTTAACACTGTCAAAGAACACTTCCAAAGATGACAAACACAAACCTTCAGATATTCCTTGCGGAGCTTGGTGGAAGCGAAGAGCTGCTTCCATATATGCTCATGCAAAGGAGGCAAATACATTATGGTCCGTTTTCATTGCAGCTACAGTGATGGGCCTGGTAATGCTTGGTCAACGCTGGCAACAGGAAAAAGCTTTACAACTTAAGTGGCAAATCAGTATAACTGATGAGGTATATTTATTAACATTCTCCCAAGAAATTTTTGTTTATTCTTTGGTAAAAATGAAGCATAAATGTGTCAAAATCGAATTTCTGCCTCAAGCACTAGTATTGTATCAAAGTTAAAAGGGTAAAAATGAAGCATAAAACAGTTTATATATGCTACCCATATAGATGCTTGATATGTCAATTATTTGGATTCGTTTTTATTATTCCAATTTTGTACAGCATAGTCACCTTCTAGCACATCATGATGTAACACTAATTAGTCTTGATGTTATGTTGCCTATGTGTAGAAATTTTTACACCAGAATGAACTCGACTTACTTTATAAATGAAGAATGTTAGTAGTAACTTTTGAGAAATGTAATGTTTATTTTCTTTATTTGAAACATAAGCAGTAATATGACTTTCGAGAACTAAATGATTGATTTTCATTATTCTGTACAGAAGCATAAATCTCTCAACAAATAATAGGTATTTTGTGTGACTTGATGCTTAGCTTGCCCTGTTCGTTTCCTTTTTAATGTTTAAAAAAATCTTAATATTTCAATCATAACCCTTTCCACAGGCAAGGAGCAGGGTGCTTGCTCCCATGATTCGACTCAAAGATGTGATTATTGGTGGCCACCGCCGTGGCTCCTTCATCAGGGAAAGCTCCTCTGCTGAAATTTAAGGTAAAGGTGACTCGGTGAATGTGGCGGTATATGTGGCTCCTATCATGGTGGTAAAAAGGCTAAAAGCTAAGATGATGACGAAAAGTTGTATGTCAGAGGTTGAGAATGAGAAATGCTACGCATGTGAAGTGCAGGTTTGATACTAGGATTGCTTTACCTTTACCAAGTTATGAATGCTATTGTTCAAACATTTTATATTGTGAATTTTCCTTGATTGCATTGTATAGCTCTTTTATGTTATTGTACTTATTAAATTATGTATTCTTGTTTTCTGGAATTGGCAGTTTAGACACCAAAGATCGGATGTAAATTTAACTAATGAAGTGATTGCTTGAATGGTGGGTGTTTAGTTTTCCTCTTACTCTAGCTACTGGGACCTAAATACGCAGATTCAGTTACACAGTGCTCCTTTTAACAGTTACTTTTTTTTAAACAAATGTCAGTAAATTAGTGAGATTATATGTTAGTTTTTTTGAACTCCAGACTTCTTTTTGAAAACTCTTTCGGTATCCCAGTTAGTGAACCTGAGTTTCTAAAATACACTGCCTTATGATATCAGCCCATGCCTATGATTCGGTTGATCGTTCAACTAAGCATCACATATGAAAACAAATATGTGCAGTGACTTTTAAAAAAGGAAAAGTAAAAAAGAGATGTTACATAGAAATTGAGGAAAATACTTATTTGTAATTTAGATTAATTAATGTGTGCAATTGTTTAAAGTTGTAGATAGATTTTCTTTCAAAATGCTTATACTCACCTACATACATACATACGTCAATAATTGTTGGTTCAAATGGCAGAGTTGCTTCACATTTAAATGACTTAAGCAAGAGATTCTGTCAAAAAAATAATTGATCGGCCCAACTCGCAGTAGGTCCCACCTCACTGTTATGTATATTCTCTATCCGATTTAAAATATAAAATTATAAACATTAAAAAAAGTCATTTTGTGGTCTAAATACAAGTACTAAAATTTAACTAATTATATTTTATTATTTAATGTTATTATTTTTAAAATATTTTTTAATTAATTTAGATTTATTTTCTTGAAACAAGTTCAAATGAGAGGCAATTGCAGTTATGTTTTCTATTACTTTTAGAGTTAAATGAAATAAATTATTTTCTTAAAGATGGGAAATAATTTTGTCGTTCATTACATTGTGCGAAAATAAAGGGAATATTATAGCCGAAAGTTCTATTTACTCTGATTATGTATACATCTATTCATCTAATTTTTTTATTTGTCTAATTGGTCAATTTTTTTTAATAATCACTTTTGTTGAAGAATTTTATATTTATTTATTTTTCATTTTCATAGTTAGATGAATACAATAAAAGGTTTAACAGATATGCATTGTCAAACACAATTTTATATTTACAGTTAACATAGAGTTTTGACCGTGCAAAATTGTATGTGCAATAGTTTCTTTTTTCATACAATAATTGTTTTTTATACAAAAAATATAAATCAATTATTTTCTCATTTTTTTTTTACTAAAAATGATATTTATTTTTTTAAATTGATAAAATACATTAATTAAGAACAATAGAAATTAAAAGTAGCCAAAATAAAAAAGAATAGATATGCAAATAAGTCATTACATACAAATTAAATTTAATTGCAGTTTTAGGGCCTCTATTATTATCAATTCACATAAATTGTTCTCGTATTTTAAAAGTCGATAGTTTTGATCCCTCATTCAGATTTAAAAAAAAATGTGGATTTGACATATTTTTAATAACGTGATATACAATTCTATTATCTATATTCATATAGATGCATTAATTATTCATATGTCATTAATTAAATTAAAAATATGAAAAATTTATGAATTTAAAAGTTAAATTTTTACTGCATTTTATTCAAATTTTATAAGTGTTAATCATTTTATATTATCATATCATCTGTCACATTATTTAAAACATATCACTTCATTATTTTTTAGTTAAAAGAATAAATAAAAATAAATAAATTAAAACTGTCGACTTTTAAAATATAGAGACTAATTTCGTAAATCAATAAAAATAGAGAGACTAAAATTGAAATTAAGTCTATAAATTAATAATATAAAAAGATAAAACACCTACAAATATGATAAAATTAAAATATTTATAATTTCAAATTTACAATGTTAACTATTTTATAATCAATTTATATTTTAATTTTTAAGTGATTTTTTTTATATACTCATCATATCAAAATTGTATCACAGATAAATGAAAAACTTTTAAAAATAAGTATTTTTTTAGGTTAGAGATAAAATAATTTTAAAAGTGATATTCAATTACATATTGACATCAAATAAAATAAAAAAACAAATAAGAAAAGTTATATATACATTTGATGTGTTGAATTGTAAAAAAATTATCAATATAAAATTACTTTGTGTATTGTCCTTATATATCTTTTAATTTTTATATTTTAAAAAAATAATTTAATAGAAATTATCTTAAAATATAATATTGAAAAAACTCAAATATCTACAAGAATATAGTAATTGTGATTGATTTAAAGTGAAAAAATTTATTACCCGTATATATGAAATTAAATCTTTAACATAAAGACAAACAGGGAAGTTGGGGATGATGAGTAACCTCGTTTTAAAATAAATATTAACCGTTAGATTCCACGTGACCACAATATCTTATTGTGTATCTACATATTTGTTGTGCTCACGCGCGCGCTCGTTTCTTTTGTTTCTACGTCTACTAGGTTGAAGTTTATCTGTGTTTTTTT
The DNA here is from genome assembly GCA_037974875.1 of Cicer bijugum. Taxonomy (NCBI): domain Eukaryota; kingdom Viridiplantae; phylum Streptophyta; class Magnoliopsida; order Fabales; family Fabaceae; genus Cicer; species Cicer bijugum. The sequence continues at coordinate 11,525,754 of JBBPBT010000151.1, read as the reverse complement.
CCCGCCAGCGACACCACGCTTAAAGAACCATTGTTGATTCAACCTTAAATATTTTGCACTTTCAGACGCAAAGACACCAAAACTTTGAAACCACTCTCACATTTCTATTACACACTTCTTTCTAAATATAAATTATTAAATTATCTCATCTCATCTTCTCCTCGCAACCCAACTGCCACCGTCAAGCTCGGCCTAGAAGGTCCTCCTCTGCCCACGCCACCGCCGACCTCGATCTCCACAACAGTGAAGAATCTTCCACTCAACAACGTATTTTTCTCAGATTTATAGTTCTCATTTTAGGGTTTTCTGAATTGGGATTTTTTTATATCAAAATAATTATATTTAATCGGTTGATTGATTATGAAATTAGGACTATTATTAAAATCATTGTTTGGATGTTTAATTTGTTTAAAATTGAAGATTTTGTAGTATTGATGGTTTATGTGATTAGGTATGTGTATGAAATTATTAGCTTTAGGAATTGTCTTTTAATTTTTGTACTATGGAGTATGGAGTTTCCCAATTCCCTGTTTAGTGGGAAAGGGCTTTGGTTCTTGTTGGGTTTTCTTAATTAATATTTTTTCTATAGATTGGAATTAGATTACTCTTGCAGATTCTTTATTTCAATTTTTTTCTTTTTGATATATAACATAGATCGTTTACTGGTCTGAATTTTGGTGTCCTTTAAGAAATGCAAGTTCTGATATGACTGTTTTTACGATGTGTTGGCGAAATTGTCGCTTTGACTCTGAGAATCAAACTTGTATAATTGTTATTTAATTTGAGATTAAAGACATTTGAATTTCATGAACTATTTTTTTTTCTTCTCATTTTTGTTATGTATTTTCTTTTCAATTTGTGTGACTCTGATGTGAATGCAATGATACTCAAACCAGTTTGAACCTACTGAATGCATTGACAACATTGCTGTTTTAAGGTACAGAGTTGTGTTATGGGTTGCAAGTGTGTGGTTGGATATGAACATGATGTCCCCCTTAACTTATAATTTCCGTTCCTACTTGTTGATCTTTACAATTTCATTTCTAACTGATCAATAGTTCATTGATCAGCAATTAGGTTCTTGAGCGACTAAGCTACATACATGGATAAAGAGGAAGAAGCCCCACAAATCCCTCGGAGAACGACCAGGTCTTTATATTCATCTTCAAATATTGTACCTGCAGCAAAAGTAAGCAATCTTGAAGCCCTAACAATTAATGACCTTTTGGTTGGAGGAGACCCTATTAGCCTAGATGACATAACTTCCAGTTTTCCTGGTAGAAGTAGCCAGATTCACGAGATCGTGCGTCTTTTGGGACCTTTAAATTCATCTTTACTTCCTTTGTTTGTATATGGAGGTGCTTCTACTGGAAAAACCAGTATCATTCTTCAATTATTCAGACATCTCAAAAGGCCGCTTGTTTATTCTAGTTGTAGGACGTGTTATAACCAGCGTATCTTGTTTGAATCTGTTCTTAATCAGTTACTTCTCCATAGAAAAAACACGGCCAATTGTTATACAAATGCAAAGCGCTGTGAAAGACCATCTGATTTTGTCAATTTTCTCCGTGAAGCATTGAATGGCATTGTAAACAATCTGAAGGAGAAATCAGAGAAGTTAATCACAGAAAAGAAAACACATGATGGGGGAATGGGAAATATGATCTATTTGGTATTTGACAATTTTCATCTTGTTAGAGAGTGGGATAAAAGTTCGACTATATTGCCGTTACTGTTTAATCTCTATGACATGCTAAAGATGCCTGAGGTGGGTTTGATTTTCATCAGCAGTACTTCACCGGATACATTTTACTCTAATATGGGTTATGTGGAACCTATCCCCATTTACTTTCCTGATTACACAGAAGGTGATATTCGTCAAATATTATTGAGAACTGAAGCAAACCAGAAGTTGTATTCTTCATTTCTCGAGTAAGTCATTTTTATCGCTAATATTAGTTTTCATTTAAAGTTTTACTTGATTTTATATAGTTAAGACTTTTTGTTTCTTTTCATGCAGTGTAGCTCTGAAACCTTTCTGTAGAATTACAAGGCAGGTTGGTGAATTGGCTACTGCTCTAAAGCCACTATATGAAAAATATTGTGAACCTTTAAGTGACAAGGGAAAAGGAGTTATCCCTAGTGAAGACATGAAGCGACGGCTATTCAATCATATCAAGCCTCATATTGCCTCCTCTCTGAATGATGTATTTAAGGTTTCATCTCCTTCTTCACGTGAAGTTGAGACCGGTAAAGAGACAAAGCTTAAGGGGAATCCGAAGAGATCGGAGGAAATAGCTGACCTTGATTTTCATATGTCTACTAGTGCAAAGTATCTTCTTATTTCTGCATTTCTTGCCTCCAGAAACCCTGCTACTCTTGATGCTTCACTTTTTGATTCCAAAGGTGGTTCTGATAATCGAAAGCGAAAGAGGAAGTATGTTGATTTAAAAGCATTTTTTTTTTCTGTACTGAAACAATGTTGTGTGTGGTTTTTTGATGCTTCAGTGTTAAGTTACATCCTTTGATATTTCTTTATTATTTGTCTTTCTTGGCTTTTTTTCTGTTCATTTACTTACATTCCTGTTCTGTTTTTCTTTGTGAGAAGAATTCTTTATTAAAGTTTCAACTAGTGTATGAACTATGAAGCACAAACACCAAACACGACACCGCCACGTTAACACTGATAGTAATTTTAAAAAGTGAAAATAATTGAATGTAATTACATGTGTCGGCGTCGTGTTCGACATTAGACACACCTTCAATATGAAGTGCTGGTCCTACATAGGTCTGAATGGATTTGTTATTTTTTGTAGTCTGATTATGCTTTTAAATGCACAGGGCCTCTGAGAAAGCGCTCGAAAAGAAGGAACTTTTAGAAGAGGAACTACTAATGAAAGGACCTGGAACTTTCCCGTTGGAGAGGCTGATAGCCATCTTTCAGTGTATTGTATCAGTTGCGGACGAACCACCTGATGAAGACGAACAAAACAATGACGAATTAGGAGCTCAATGTGGCAGTGGTTCACTGATGTCTGACGTTCTTTTGCAGCTATCCACTCTCTGCAATGCTAATTTTATTTTCAAAGGAAAAAGCTGTCCAATTGAAGGCTCGACTCGGTATCGATCAACTATATCCGAAAACATGGCCTTAAAGGTAACATCTTTGTCTCCCTCAATACTCCAATTTCTTTGTTAATGTTTGTATATGGATATTCAGTGCTTGTTTGCAAGTGTACTGAAGAATAATACTTTCAATATTGTTTAAGCAGGTTGCAAGGAGCCTTAAGTTCCCATTGTCAAAGTATTTGTACAGAAGTTAGTAATCTTTGACAATGACAGATTCACAGAACTTGGTTGTCAATTTTTCTTCTTCTCCAAGAGCTGGATACAATCTTCACTGTGACCTACAGTTATTAACATGAAATGGATGGAATACTAAGGATACTTGGAACCAAGCCAAAGGTAGAATGGATAATTATGGCCACAGTTCATTGGATAGGTGGAATGTGTATTTTCTAGGATTTGATCCTGAAATCATGTGCCTTTAGCTGATAAAATTTGTAATATGGCACACAGTTTGTGCTCTTGGCAAATTTCATATTAACACTGTTGATGTTTTCAAAAAAATGTACTAGGTTTGATGGAAGGTTAGTGGTGCGAATAGACTTTTCTTGCTGACATATCTTGCTGGTGTTATGTTTGTCATGCCTTTAGGATGTTTAGTAGCAGACTTACAAAATTTTAACTTGGTTCACGTCTAAAGAACAATACCTTGCTAAAGACAAAGTTGTATTATTTTGACAAATAAAGTTCGACCACAATTTGAGTGGGATATTTATTAATAGGAAAATTCTTGGATGCCCTCATGCACCTATATTATGAGCGTGGCAATGGATGACCTCGTGTGCATGTTTAATACCAAAAATTAATTTGCAAAACTTGATAGATATACGAATGTCTTTTTCAAAGAGGTCTAATAAATAATATGAGCAATCTAATTCCTATCTATATATATCACGAGGTAGAGCTTACTAAAATAACATGTATTTTAAAGCTTGATTGTGCTTGTAGATAAAATTTTACAGGTGGAAGTAAACTATGTCAAATTTTATGTGCAGAAAAGGTATTTGCAAAAGGGGAAAACTGTTCTTTTATAAAGTGTGTTTGACTCCAAAATAAACAAGGTAATCTAATATTAATTTAATTTCAAATGTATTGTAATTATATCTCACTAAAACATTAGTATAGACATACCTTTGCTTACTTTAGATGCAAACCCACTTTAGAGGTATATACTTTTTTTTTTTTACAAAAGGTGAGAAATTAAAATAAAGGCCGCGGTTTGTTGGTGAAAACTTCCATGGTGTCTCTTTTTACAAGACATGTTTGGTTATCTGATTCTTGTTCCATTTGTTTCTATATCTCCATTGCTATATATAGGCCACACCTTTGACATGATCGTACTCTTTAGTCAAGAATTTTCTCACCAGTTGAAAAGATATTCCATACCAATGTGCCTATTATGTACAATGCAACGGAAACCTTAAACACATCATTCCAAGAACCTGCAATGAAAAAATCACACATATAAGTAAAACCCATAACTAAGATGCAAAGAAGTAAACCTCAAAATGATTATGGATAACTCTCATGCCTCTTTGGAGAATGTATCCAGTCGCAGCTGTGCCAAATACACCTGCAAGCACACCTGCAGTGTTCGATAGTCCCAGCAATACGCCCTGAAATTGAAACTCACAAGCATACAAATATATACATGTTGAATAAGCAAAGTAAACTGATTGATGACTTATATAATGAAATCTGTTCCATAATTTCATGTATTCTGAACTCTGATATAGTCATATCAATGAATAACCATGAAAGTGGCGAGAAGAATAGTAGTTCGAGCGAAGTATATTGCAATCTTTAGACAAGATTGTTTTGTTGTTATCCAATGTTCTATTTACTATTAGTATTGAACATTTTTAAGCTTATATGTCACAGTTTACTTGTCATGGTATGTAAATTAGGAAGCAATGACTTACAGCATAGCGTGGTCCAATGTCTTGGTGATTGGAATAAAGACCAGATTGTGAGAATGCATCAGATCCCTGTAACATAAAATAAAAGATTATGGTGAATTAGGTGGCTGCATGTTTAAATCACATGCAAACATGTTGTATTGGCATCACTAACGCTTCGTAATCAGTAGAAAACTTGCATCATAAAAATGCCAAAATTTGATGAATTAATTATGAGAAAAAAATATGTTGATCTAGCTCAAACCTGACTGCATGCCATGCACAATACTGCCATGGCAGGTGTTTTGACATGACTCAGTTGCGTCAGAAAAAAGGCAGGACCTAGAAACCCGATCGATTGCATGATCTGCCATATCCATTAAGAAAACATCATTTGTATAGTTGATCATATATGACAATATTTTATATTTCGTCACAAGAGCTATGTAACACTGACACTTCAGATTGAATATGCATTCAATGTCTGATACATGTCAGTGTCAAAGACTAACATGACATAGACGTATGTAGTTACATTAAATTATTCTATTTTCTGAAATTACTACTAGCGTCGACATATCAATTGTTGTATCGGCATCTGTGTTTCATAGCACAAGAGTGGCAATTATCTTACCTTTCGAACAGTTGTTATGGAAAAACCTTTGCTAACTAATGTGTCAGCTATCCACCCTCCGATATTTGCAAAAATAGCCATGGTTAACCACGGAAGAACACATAAGAGCCCAGATTCGGTGAGGTTGAACTTCAGAACCTGAGAAAATGATCCCTTAGCTTGTTGATCCAATGAACTAAATGGGAATTTTTATTTACTAAATCCTACAAGTTCATTTCCAAGGTGCATTCGACTATAGAAAGGGATGTCAAAAATGTACTCCTTCCAGTCTTTTTTATAAGAGACATTTAGATCACCAAAAGTTGATATATTTGGTTTATATGTCTCTTATAAAAAGGATCAAAAGTAGTATTATACAAAGTGTACTATAAAAATTTATTTAAAAAGGTTAATAACCTGATTGTAGTAAGTAGGCATCCATGTTAATAGAATAAATGTCCCCCAATTGTGGCAGAAATGAGAGATTATAAGAGCCCAAACTGCTGGTTTTGATAGAATTAATTTCCAAGGAATGTCTGAAACAGGTGCTTTCGATACACCGCCTTCAAGTATGAGCCTTTTTTCCTCTGCCCCGAGATCCGGGTCGTCTTTTGGTGAACTATATGCCTGAATAAACCCAACAGGGAGGAAAGGAAATTAATTTATTTGTCAAGAAGAAACTAAGGAGTGTCCCTCCCATCATGGTTTTTAATTGCAGTCCTCAACTGCAGTTCATTATTTTTAGAGGTCTTCAGCAATTGCAGCCCCATCGGCCGCATTTGTCCCCATCGGCCACAATATAAAGGTTCACAGCGTAATCAGCATAAAATACTGGTTATCGGGGGGAAGTTGTTTGGTTACATCCTCTCATAAAAAGTTCAGGAAAAGATACATAAAAGCAAATTTCATCAAAATTGAGTGAAAGTTGACTTACTTTTCTCAACCAAAAGGCAAACCAGATACTTCCAAGGGATCCAAATGAGTAAAAAACTGATGGCCACCCAAAATTTTGTATTAGCATAGGTGAGAATGCCAAGCCTACCACAGAACCAAGGTACATGCCGCTATATACTAGCGAAAGTGATCTGCTTCTCTCAGAAACTGGAATCCACTTGGATAATATATTGTTCATGGCAGGCATGGCTACACCCTGAAAACAAATAATTAGCATCACATTTGCTGTTAAGATGGCTTTTGAAAGAACTTATTAGAACATATACCATTTGCGTATATAAAAGTGATACAAATATAACATTTGCAAAAAAAATAGAAGAGATATAAGGTAGACTTGGTAGTTGGAATGAGGAAATTGAGGAGTGAATTGATAAGTAGGTTCATGCTTTGATCGTACCTCCAACATAACTAACATTAATTCTAACATACTAGCATTTTCCGTTGAAAAAAATTTAAAAATAGATGATAATATATTCATAAGCTGTTTTCAGCTTCTTTTAGTAAACTCCTCAAGATAACTTATGAAAATTGTCTAAGCAAAGCTTAACTTCTTTGATTCCTTTGCACATCCAAATTATTTTTTTACGATGAAAACTACAATTGAAAACCCAAATAGACTTTCAACTTGCATATCCAAATGCAAATAGTTTATTGAATTCAAGCAATTATCACATAAGCTCTTATATAATATTAAATAAGCACTCAATTGAAATGTTTACACATACACTCCGGCAAATCATTGATTCATGTGTATACTCTACACTAACTTTGAACATGAGACTTGTTAGATAGATAGCTAGAAGTAATCTTATCTACTAAAAAGTTCACAGTAAAACTGATAATTGGTTTTGCATGACAAAGAAAAAGATGGATAAGTAACCACATGAACTAGTTACTGAAACCAAGTACTGTACAGCTATAGAATAAACCAACCTCGCCAATTCCCATAAAGGCGCGCATAATAAGCAAATAAGGGAGTCCAATTCTTGCAGCAATAGGTGTTAAAACTGTTGCCATAGACCACCATACAACTCCAAAACCTAGCACTAACTTCCCACCAAGTTTGTCTGCCCATATGCCACCAAGAATCTAAAGAAAAGAAAAATGTTATGCCAGGTTCAAGTTCAACTAATACTTTACTGCATAGTAGAAGATTATATGAAATCAATTTCTTGTTAGGCTAATGTACTCTGACAAGTTGGCATAAAAATCATACTTGAGTAAGTAGATAGCCCCAGAAAAAAGATGACTGAATTAGGCCAACTGTTCCACTATTCCAGTTATACTCTTGTGACATCGGAAGTATTGCTATGCTCATATTTACCTGTAAATTACAATTCACTTGTACAACATATGAAAAAGAACATTTATGATTTATGCAAAGTTATCAATAATATAAAAAAAATTAAAAAAAAAAAGTCAACTACATTTTTACATGCTTAATATAATTCAAGTAGAAAGCATAATAGGTGGAATTTTGAGACATGTCAAACATGAGCATATTGTTAGAACAGTAACCCTAATTCAAAAGAAAATCGATACGAAAATGCAAACAAAGAACACACCATATTTAATCACGGAGTTCAATCAACTGTGCCTACGTCTCCGACTGCAAAGCAGTTGCAATACCTTTCTATTATGATTCAAGCTTAAGGTTTTTAGTGTACAATCTCTGTTTAATATTACAACCTAGCTTACAAGATTAACCCCAAAACGTACCCCCAGTCGCAGCCCACTCGAGCAATCTGCCTACTTATTTCTAACTATGAGCCATGCCCAACACATGTAAATGACAGTAATTTAGACTATGAATACCAAAACAAGATACTCACACGATCCATGTTGCATAGAAGAAACGCCGTAAAACATAGCAATACAATAACCCAGCGCTTGGGAAGCTTCTGCCACCAAGGTGATATCGGTGTACCATTTCCTTCCAATATAATTGCTTCACCTGTTCCTTCATCAGATGCCACAGCATCCACCTTTGTTTCTGCAATGTCATACTCCTCTGACCTGTAATGAACACAGGCTCTATTTACCTTACTAAGCTCGCTTACTCCTAGTCCATATACTGCTCTTCGTTCAATATGGCTAGCTCTATGGCGATCTGAAGAATAGTAGCAATTCATCATGAAATATTAGTATTGGTTTTGAAGCTTTCTCATTCAAAGGTGAATTAAGTATGAAAATACATACCATGTTGGCATCTTGCAAAAGGGTTCTTTGCAATTTGGCCACCATGTTGCAAACCAGAAATGCTCCCTCTTTGAAGTGATAAATGCTTTCTCAATTGATATACATTTTCTGCCAATATCATGAAGTTACTAAAATTTGTTCATATTTTAAAATATAGTGATCCACATAATGCAAACCTATAAGTTTTTCAAGAGGATCCGGATCCGGATTCTGTTGTGGAAAAAACACGCGTTTACATGCAGTTAACAATCTTGGTAGTTAATATGAGATTAAATGGTTTAGATTACACATTAACAAAATCAGCATTAAACAACCTCGACAATTAATTTGAGATCAGCTGGTTGAAATTAAAAACTATGTGATGCAATAACTGCACCAAATCCAACACCGTTTCAAGAGGAGCAAAATTCAATAACTGCCAATATCATAATTTTATCAGAGTATCAATTCATATCCACATCAGAAAATATTGGCACAATCCATAAAAGGGTCATCAGCATTCAACAATTTGCTCCCCTTACCATAAAAAGATTGTGATAAAAATTGTTTTGAAGATAAAAAATCATAAGGAACTCCATGAAATCAATAAACTTATTCAGCATTTTGTTTTACTAAATATCTAGAGCTCAATAGAAAATCATATACTCACTCAACTCTGCACAAAATAAATTTCAAAAGCACAAAAAAAAAAAGCAAAATGAATACAAATTACAAGCAACTAGTAGATAAATCAATTTATAAAATGCTAACAGCTACCAAAAATTGAAAAATAATGAATGAAAAAAAAAATCAGTTGAGTGAAAATTAATAGTGGTTGAGGAATATGAACCTGAGGCAGTGAAAGAAGTGAAGTTTCTGTTGGAAATTAAACCACTTATAGACATTGGTGCTATGTTGATAATGAAACTTAGGAACTATATATATGAGTGAGAATTGAAAGGTAAGAAACAATATTCAAACTCAACAAAAATTGATGCCAAGTTAAAGTTATCATCCATGGAATTTTCATCCACTGCTTATGCTCTCTCTCATGATAATAAGCAAAGCATTAGAGAATTTTTTTCCCTTTATTTTCTTGTTCATAATAATCATTTTTCATATTAATTATTTTTTGGATAAAATTAAAATGAGAAATTCTAGTGGCAACATAGGCAAAGAGAAAGGGGGGTTGAGAGTGTTACACGTGGCGCAATATCCTCGCCACAAACAGCCACTGTACTTTTGTACTGAACAACATGAAACTATTTATTTAAGTTAAATGCCCCTGCATGTTATTATGTGGAGAATTTAAGTTACTTGTTTTAAATAGTTCTTTTATGAATTTGAAGATTTTTAAGTTATTTTTTTAAAGACCACTTTATAAACAATTACAATATAAATTAAATGTTATTAATGATTTAATAATTATAATTAGTTGATAAACGAATACAATGTCAAAATTATATGTTAGATTTATGAGATTTTATTTATCTAAAATGAATAGTTGGTAAAGTAATTGAATAAGTGATTGATATTATAGTCATTATGATTAATTACGTATACAAAATAATAATAATTTATTTGATAATAAATAGTTGATATTATTTATTTTAAATGAGTTAAATCCAAATTTATAAGTAATAAATGCTAATAATTTAGCAAAAAAACAGGGGATAAAAAATTGAGTAAAATTCAAAGAAAAAATTAAACTTATGAATTTACTCAACTAGAGGATTAAACCTGCATTTAACTAATATAATTTCTACAAATAAAATATTAGCATTGTTATGTATCCGATATCAATCTTTGTACTTCATAAGGTCACTAAAATTGTTCTGATCATTAAACTAGTACATATATTGACTTACAATTTAATGGTCTAAGTGTAGTCAAATTAATGACTTTGTTTTTTACTAATACTTAATAATCATTTATTCAAATTAAAATAAATTATCTCAACAAGAACATTACAATTCAAAGTTGCTAAAATAAAAAATTATAAATTTGCAAACAAACTCACAATACTTAAGTTACTAGCATAAAACGGAAAAATATTTACATATGTGACAAAACCTACAAAAATAATAAAATTGAAGCGTTTAGAATACTCTTATTTGTAAGATTGATTATGTCAAAATCATCAATTGAATTTGTATTTGATTATAGTTAATCTATCTGTTTGAATCAAAGAACATTGCGTTGAGATGGGAAAACAAAATGTCTCATTAAGACGATAAAATTGTGAAAAATCACGAAAAGAAAAATTAAATATATGTAAAATTACTTATTTTAAATCAAAGAGAAAAAAGACACCATGTAAATGGGTGATTTTGAATAAAAAAATTGCTCTAAACCATCAACTCTTTAGTGAAAAAATACCAATCGATCAAAAGGGGAGAGGAGAATAGGAGGTGGTCAGTTCTTCTTTTCCTATATAGTCAAATTAATGATAATTATATTTTAAATTTTTATATGATATACCAAATAATATTGAATAAAAATAATTGAATGAAAATGTCCTACATTGATAGTGTAAAACAATTTTACATTGTCATTCAATTGTGATGATTCAATATACCACATCGTTTTTTAATCGCGGTTATCTAATTATACATTTTCTTTATTCTCAAAATAATTATATAAATTTATACACTAATGCATAGTGTTCTCGATTAGTCTATTGTAGAGTTTTGAGTTACACTTTCTAAAACACATTTTGAGATATACTTACTAAATCAAAATATACTTTCAATCGACCTTATAAATATGTTACTTGAGATATACCTCATATGTTTCTTAGGATTTCAACAAAAAGTCTTTCATTTTTATATATTATCACTTTTTTGAAATTTATTTTAAATTTCTAACAATATTTGAGCGTGGAGATTATAAAATCTCCTCAAATAATCTATTCTACCCCACCAATTTAATAACTTATCTAATTAAAAACTCGAGAAAAGAAATTTAAATATTATATAAATAAGAAATTTTATTAAAATATAAAGGGAAAAAATAAGTAATGTAGTCAAAATAGGAATTTATTATGATTCCCTCGCTTTTATCTCATTCCTTCCAATGTGAAAACCCAACAAACTTTATAGTTTCCTCTTCATCACCCTTTCACAAACACAACAAATTCTTCTTTCTTTATCAAAGCCAATATCACCTTCAAATCAAATTTCTTCTACTCATTACAAAAATAATGGAGATCCCTTCAATTTAACCAAGAGACCAATCTAAATAACTCACCAGTACACTGCTCATCATCTTCTCCAAATTCTTCAGTTTTTATTCTTTTTTAAAATTTTCAAAAACACCAACTCCATTAACTCCATCAAACCTATTCCAACTTCTTTGCATGCGAGAATTTTCTCCTCAACCCACACTAAACCATCACATTTTGTTCGGGCAAGAAAAAAGAAGCAACAATGGAAGTTCAACCATAAGATGGAGAACATTAAGAAGTAGATTAAGACACTCTCAGTTAACTCATATCCAAGAAGAATTTTTTCAGAAATTAATATGTGAATTGTTTTACATTAACTTCTTTACATCTTTTATTCACTAAAATTATTTAATTCTTCTTAGAAACTGTTTTTGAGTTGTTACGGGTTAGAATAACTTGGACTACGAAGAAATGAATTTTCTTTTAGTATATAAATTAAAACTGCACCTAAATGATGTTTTTGACTTTGATGTTGTTACTATTTTAATGCTTATATTGTTACTTTTTTCATGACTATGATGTTGTTACATTTTTTTTTTTAAATTATCATGGATTTAATATATTGATAAGTTATTTATAATTGGTGTGAATGAAGGATGAATCACATATATGACAATAAAGACATTGCATACAAAACATATCAAATTCATTACACTATCATTAACATGATCATGCATGAACTTATTCACGGTTAGACATTTAGGTTATCTTATACATAAAAAAACAGGTAAAGGAGAACAATTAGAACGCTGCTGATTGAGATTTGATTAGACCACTTTATCAACTAGTACTCAATTATCTTAGTGACTCACATCAAGATATTGAGCGACTTTTTACTATTTCAAAGGAAAAGATTTGAGGTTGTGAATAGGTTTTCTGAATTAAGAAAGATTATTATAAGTACAACTTTTATGAAAATTAAAGTTAAAAGTTTTAACTTGAGATACATAATTGGAAAAACAATTATTTGAAGTTGGCCCTCCCTTTATTTTCAAAAACTTGTTGAGATATTTTTATTTCATCCCATTTATTTTTATTTAGCAGCTGGAAGAACATGATATATTAATTTAGCATTAGAAGATCAGTTCCATACTTGTGGAATTAAAATTTTATATTTTTATGATGTAATCAAACAATCGTAGTTTATTTTCAATATGTAATACTTTATAAATCTACTGAACATATGTTGTAAACTATATTTATAATGTAGTTTTCAATTATGTTGATGATTGTAATTTATTATTCATTATTATTTACCTCTATTTTATTAAGGTGTATGAATATGTTGTCATATTCTAAAAAGGTGACAATGGATCTTACGACCAAGGTAATATTCATCAGTTATTTTTTCTTATTTATATTGCTCGTCATTTTTGAAAGCAAAGTAGAATTGAATCAATACACTCACTCATAGTTCTATTGTCTAATCTAGTTATATCGTGATTGAGACAATAATAATTTTTTATTTTTTGTATAATATATTAGTTAATTAAATAAATCACGATATTGGAAGATAAGAAGGGTTGATGATATATGATCTTGATCCACCATAAAATATGGTGTATCATTGTGTTGACCAATACCACATTGATTAACAACTAGTCAATTTTGAGTTATTTGAGATACAACTCTCCAACCTTTTAGAGTCAAAATCTTTTTTATTTTTTATTTTTATTACATTTGATATTTTGTGATTTCATAAAAACTAAAGAAAAAAAAAGTTGTTTGACATGTTATTGTTCGAAGAGTCTTCGAGCAAAAATGATCATAATTCACATTGTTCTAATTTGATAAGCCTGAAGCTCTAATTATTCAAAACTTCAATCTCTTAAATTATTCACTCTTCTTATTCTCTTTTATTATTGATCCATGTCTCTCTATTTCTTCTCTTTGAAGGCGTTTAATTTAAGTTATTCTTATTCAACCTCATTTTTTGCGCATGATGAAGTAATAATATAATCCTACAGCTACAAATCATGAAATGATCGGTTTAGGGGTATTATTGAAAGCAAAAAAATTGGTCCATTTTAATTTCCAAAAAATTAAATAACAAAAATCAGAGAAATTGAAAAAATGAAAGAGATGTATTAGTAAAAACGAGTGGTTAAAACAGCAATTACAAATTCTAAATCGACAATGGCCCAAAGATAAGGCCCACAAACCAATTTTCATTTTTGTTTTTAATTTTTGTAATATCAAAATCGCCGTCTCCTTTCTCTCTCTTCTTTCTCTCTCTTCTATTCTATCTATCCATTTTTCTGTTCATCGCCGACAACCGCCAATTCCCTCCATTTCAAAGCAATTCCCTCTCTCTTTTGTCTTCTCAGGTACTTCACGCTCAACTCCTTTTCCGCTATCTCTCTCTAAATGCATTTAACCCTTCATTTCAATGTTTACCATTGCTTTTTATTTGCCACATATTACTTGTCTTAAGCTTAACTCGTTGTATAGAATCACGGTTGTCTTCAAAATGTTTTTTTTTTATTTCTTAAATATGCTAGAAGATAATTAGTCTTCTTTTGTTGTTGCTCATGAATCTTGTTTTTGATTAGCTTGCTTGAAAATGGAAATGATGATATAAGCAAAGATGGTGGGTGCTAAGGGTTATTAATTATTTTGTAATGAGAATGATAAAATTTAACTTTTTTTTTTTACTTTTCAATGAAGTGTTGGATGGAGGGGTTTAGTGTATTGGAATCCTTGGTGTGATGGATAAGTGCTTTTGTTTTGTTCTTGATTGGATAACTAGCAAAATAGTGACTTTGTTATTTATGACTTTTCAGCTATCACTTTAAATTTGGAAGTTGGTGAATTATTCTCCATTCTGCTCTTTTGCTTTGTGGTAAGGAGATTTGTGTATATCGCTGCAAGTACTTTGGTGGACAATGTACATTTGAGAAATGATGCTGCCACAACTTAATAGTTAATTCTGAGGGAAGAAATACTTAAATGAGTTATCTGATTGTGTCTTGACTTGAAGGTTAAGTTTTCACCTTAGCGAGAAACTTCAAATATCAACAGATTTTAGTTTTCCAATTGGTTTTTTTATGTCCGAAACCGACATGCCAGTTACTAAACCTGAGGTATGATATCTTACTTCTTCCCCATTAGTATCTCTCTCTCTCTAATAGATACCTTGAATTCTTGAATATGCTCAATGTTGTCTCTTTTATAGCATTCTACGTTAAACCAAATTTAAATTTTTGTTCTCTCTGGTCTGCTAGATCTGTAAAAGACAAAACTAGTACACTTAAACCTAATTACACAGCTCTATCATGGAATCAATATCTTGTTTGGCGTACCTTCTACATTGAACTTAAGTTGTAATGATGATGAATTTTCATTTTCAGATGATGAAGCCCTATATTTGGCTTAAGACTTCGGATGGTTCAATCCAACAGGTGGAACAAGAAATTGCAATGTTTTGCCCCTTCATTTGTCAAGAAATAATACAAAAAGGCACAGGATCTTCCAAAAATTGTGCAATATGCCTTCCTGAGAAAGTCACTCCTGCGATGTTGAGCTTAGTTCTTGATTATTGCCGTTTTCATCAATTACCTGGTCGCTCAAACAAGGTTCTACTTCCTTATTTAATGCTTTTCCATCATTGTTATCTATATAAAAGACAATTTAAGGCTGAAAAATAATAAATGTCATAGATGATTTGACATAGGGAGTATTCTTGGTGTAGGAGCGGAAGTCTCACGATGAAAAATTTATAAGGATGGATACCAAACGGCTCTGTGATTTGACATCTGCCGCAGACAGCCTTCAATTGAGGCCACTGGTGGATCTTACGAGTCGTACACTTGCAAGAATAATTGAAGGAAAATCTCCAGAGGAGATTCGTGAGATATTTCATTTGCCAGATGATCTTACTGAGGTAATCTGTGCTTGCGAGAACTATGTATTCTGATTATGCCTTTGCCTTTTGTGTTCAATTTTCATTTCTCACACGTACTTTTGATCCAGGAAGAGAAATTGGAGCCTCTGAGAAACTCAACTGATGATCCGAGGATAAGGCTTTTGAACCGTTTGTATGCGAAAAAAAGGAAAGAACTGAAAGAGCGTGAGAGGTTAAAGGTACCACAATCTTCTTTATTTATTTTAATAATATAATAACAGTATATATCATTGTCCAGTGTTGTCTTTATTACTTCTTAATGCTGAGATTTTTGCATGAATGTCATCTTTTTAATATGTCCTAAACTGTTGACTTTAATAAGAATTGATCTCTCACATGTTTCAGAATGTTGAATTAGAAGAAGAGCGCGTGGATGAACGTTCGGTTGATGACCTTTTGTCTTTTATTAATGGAGATGATGCAGGTAAATTAAAAATCTTTCATCCCTTTTCATCGAATTTACTTCCTGCTTTCTGCCTGTAGATCGATGAACTGTGTACCAGCCCATCCCTGATTGAAGTCTAATTATTAATATTACTATAGTCCACATGAAAGTTTTCTTCTGCATGTTGTAATTACAAATTAGTCCATGTTAACAGATAATTGTTTATAAAAACAGTTGCATTAATTCAATATTTCAGTGATATCACAATATCATACCATAAAGTCTTAAGATAACCAAGCTCGTGACTTTCGTTTATGTAGCATTAATTCAACATGCTTATTTTTAGTCTGTCTTTAATTCGCTGAAGTTTTGGGGGATCTCCAAAATCCATTCATCAATCAACTTTCTCTCTTCTTTCTCAAGCATTTCTCTGTCTCAAGCAAAATTGTTATGGTTCTGGTCTGTCACGAACTCTTAAGAATTGCAAGAAGAGTCTAGAGAATGAGGCAATAGACAAAGCAACCATTTATATGAATTGCTTTGAGAGGGGAGTGAAACACGGAACAATGTCAAGAGAGACATGACAAGAAAAGAGATGAAGTATTAATCCAAAAAAGAGAGGATAAATAAAAAGATGATAATAAATATATTACAAGGAAGATACTGATACGATTAGGAATGGGAAGTTGCCAATTGAATATTTGTTCTAACATTACTAGTGTATCAGTTTATGGCATATTTTTCACTGAACCCTGTGTGTCACTATGTCTAACATCTATAGCATTGTGCTTGATAATTTTTATTGCACGCGTGTCTTGCAGTATCTACTTTTCATTGTAAAACTGTTCTCTTGTTCTATTGTGTAGGATTTGTTTGAAATCTATAGATTATTTAATTATGTTCGAGTTTGTTTCCTTTGAATGACTAATTAAGGGTGAATATTTTTTCACAGATCCAAAAGTGTCTAAACCTTCTAAGAATAAAAAGAAGAACAGAAGAAAAAAGGAGCAGCAAAAGAGCTCTTCTTCGACAGATGCTTCTGAAGTGAAAAAAGATGTTGCTGTAAATACCATGTTCCTTTGCTGTTTTTTTTACTCTTCTAATAAACAAACTCAATTATTTGTCATACAAATTCTAAAAGTATTTATTGCCTGTTTTCTTGCTATAGGAGGAAAGTGGTCATAGTGGTGTGTCTGATGAAATTGCTGGGACCTCAAATATGCATACAGAAGATGACACTTTTGGTCATAAAGATTTTGATGACGGAGATGTAGATGATGAGATCGATCCTGCGCTAAAGGCAAAAATTGACAGGTTGGGCTTCATTCTAAGTACATTGTTTGCACTAATTGTTTATAAAATCTAATTTTTATTTTCCTTTGTCGATGGCTGTCAGTCATTATCTTAGCATAGTTGCATTCGCAGATCACTTGCTTTTCCTCTCATTAGTGGTCTGTAGCATTGTTGAAAATATTTTTATGGGGTATATAGCATCTGCAGAGGACATTACAAGGCATCAGAATGATTGAACTCTATCCTTCTACAAATTGTACTTTTTGGATCATCTATAGCTGGTCGAAATTGGAATGAAGGGGTTGTGTTCTTCATAGAGAGGGAGAAATGACAACACTGAGATAACATTGGTTTGATTTTTCTTCAAAAAGAAAACCGTAGTCGGAACTTGGATTTAGACTTGAATTTTATAATCTTGGTCCTGATTTTGGAGGAGAATGATAAATTTAGTAATATTGTATTTAATAGCAGTCTAGCAATGGATTTTTCATGATCCTGAATATTGTAAAACTGTTGGCTAGGTAATACCATGATTTTGATTTGGTGTGGATAAATTTAACTAAAAAAATTACTTCTGTCTTCTTGGTTCAGTGTAACATTGGTCAACATACATATTACATAGGGGGAATTTGGAAAAGCTTTTCTAGGCTTGTCTTATTTCATAAACACTTTGTAAATTGCTGGAAGGGTTTTTATATGTCCATAAGTTGTTCTTAGTTTGTTTTCAAAAGCTCCTTGGGATAGCTTATAGAAAGTGAAACAACTAATATAGAGTATATGCAGAGTTTACTGTTATTTCCTCTTTGATTATAGGTATAGTTTATACATAAACACTGCTATGATTCGTAGAATTTGGATTAGCCCTAATTCAACTCCAAAAATAGCTCGTGGAGGTGAGGGGTGCTCGACCCTTATAAGAACTAATTTGACCATATCTCTAGTGGATGTGGATCTTAACACAACCTCACTCTCAGGATTGAATATCTGAAGCATGGAAATTGTGGGTAGCCCAGTAATAGAGATTTTAACTCACTCTTACACCTAAGAATAGACATCTGGAACATGGACAAATATGTGCGGCCCAACAAATCGGGGATAAGCTCTTATATCATCTTAGAATGTGGACTAGACCTAATTCAACCCCATAAACTTGTTCATGGAAGGGCCACCCAAGCCTTATAAGGACTAATTTGACCATATCTCTAGTTGACAAGAGATATCAGCACAATCCTGCATACTCAAGGTTGGACATCTAAAGTGTGGAGAGATATGGGTGGCCCAATAATAGAGATCTTAACACCTCGCCTCTTGCAAGGCTATACATTTGGAATACATAATAGCAAATCAAGGATAGACTTTGATACCATCTTAAAATTTGAATTGGGCACAACTCAACCCCAAAAGCAAGGTCATAGGGGTGAGGGATGCTCAAGCCTTATAAGGACTGATTTGGCCGTATCTTTAGTGACATGGGATCTCAACACGCTCAAGATTAGACATCTGAAGCGTGGACTTTTGTGGGCGACCCAATAATAGAGATCTTAACAACGATAAGGGATTATTCAGTAAGAGCTTAATTAAGCTATTTATCCAAACTATCCCGTATAAGTATTTAGCAAACCCACCGGAAAACTTTGCTTCAATTGTTGCCTAAGCTTACTAGACACTCTCTCTGGTTTACAAGGAACTGAACCTATGCCTTCTACCCACCCACTCTTACCCACTTGAGCTAGCTCCAAGTTTTTGTTCATGACATTCTTGTTAATAGTCTTTCCTGTATCTCTTTTCCACATTAATTTTCGGTAACAAAGCTATCAATTTGATATACAGGGATGTTCATGTGATGGGTGTATAATTGTGCTTTTAAAATGATATTACAGGGATGTTCATGTGATGGGTGTATAATTGTGCTTTTAAAATGATATGTACATAGGTTCTGATTTGCTCCATTCCCTTTGACACAGGGAAGTAGAAGATTTTGCCCGTCGTTTAAATTCTGACTGGCCAGAACGGATTCAAGAATTTTTATCACCAGGACAAGAGAGGAAGACAATGCTTTTTGCGACCAATGGGAATGGTTTTCTAAGGCGAAATATTTGTATGTTTTTTCTTTTTGTCTGCAGTTATTTTACATATCTGTGATTCACATGCTAGCTGAATTTTTAAGTTTTCTATAATGGTTGTGTTTTATCCTTTTCATTTTAGTAGCTTACAACATATTAGTACAATAAATATTCTTAGCATTCCATTCCTTTTCAAATTTGCTCTTTTTTTTTTTTAATGCTTATATACTCACCCTAGCCTTCACCGCATCGATATACCATTAGTTTTAACTGTTGGATTCAGTGGATAGTATAAATTCCTATCCAACAGTTAAAATTATGGGCTCAAGCGTCACCATTAGCACACCATACTATGCGTAGTAAAAATTGCATCTTACCATGTACTGTCAACTTTCAGAACCATGATACGCCATTTAGCCAATGAATTTTTCTTCTGATATCACCTCTGAACCTGACATGAATTTGTGAAACTGTAGCCTTGTTTCTATCTCCTTGATTTGGGCTTGAAAGTGTTATTATTTAAGAATAAACCATTTTCATGAGTATGGCTTCCCTATTTTTTGAAATAACATGTTAAAAATTGATACCATTTCAGTCACTTATGGTGTCATCCCCAACTCTAATATATATCTTTCCATGTACAGGACTGGACTTAAGAATGGAAATGAATCCGCGCAAGCTTACCTATCTGGCCAATGGCTGGAACAATTTTGAGAGTTGCTGACAAGTTCTAGAAAAGTGTGGCATGTCAGCTGTCTTTATTTTTCCCATTTACTGATTAACTTCATTCTCCGCACTTCATTGTTGGTGCGTAGCCCGGGCGCAATTTGATGCTGGGGGCTGTCTATTGTACTTAAAGGAAAGAAATAAAAACTGTTTTCTGTGCGTGTAAGGGGCATATATATCTTGTGCATTTGCCTTCGGTTTGGTCCTTTATGAGTTTCGATTTAAAGGCTAATTTGTGACTGGATGATTTATGTAATGTTAGATCAAAAAAGGTTTAAAGGCTAATCTGTGCCTGTTGGTTTATTAATGTTAGGTAAAAAATTGGTTGACATTTGATGATTTGATCCATTGCTTGTGGAAAGCATTTTGATATTATTACTCAATATTGCACCAACAAGTTGGCCTTTTGAAGTAGTTGTTAGTTTGTTACCATGATTAAATAATTTTAAGAGATGTTCTAATGCATGTTTAATTGAAGAAGAATTTTTTTATATTAATAGTGGATTAAATAATGTGACGGGAGACCAGATAAATGAAGATCTGTCTTTGGACTTCAGGGCTAGTTCTGATAAATTGATAATTTCCTTTCTTATTTGATTTATTTTCCTTAAATAACATCCCCATTTTAAGTGAGCTTTATATGCATCATTTTGAAGGTGCTTCATAGTGTTGGTATCCATTTGAAATTAGTTAATGCTACTGGTTGAAACTGAGCCTGATTCAGCACTGCAAATGTGTGATGCGTTGATAGTTCATAATATGGAATAATTTTCCAGAAAGTTAAATTTAGACAACCTTCAATTCACAAACAGGATAATTTCTATATCATCATCCTCATCATATTTTCTCATTATGGAATTCCAGTTACTGGCATTACTATGAAATCTTTGTGTTGATTGATATGGAAAATGTTATCCATAAAAAGAAAAGACATCAGAAAAACTTTCTCATAAAAAAAAAAGGGTCTAATCTTACAAAGTACAAACAGATCCATTTGTCCTCCAACATCTAAGAGTCAGGAATGTATCTCAAGTCTCAGCTACTGATTTAAGTACACTGCATGCGTCATTTGGCTGAAACTTGTTATGACAAATCTACAAATGTTACATAATCTCCTAAGGTTTGTTACAAGTATCTCCTGTAAACTAACATCTACAATACTATTCTACTGGAGGTCACTGGCCCATGGGTTGATGATCCTCTTGGATGTGAGGGCAAGGCATTTTTGGTTGCCCTCTTGTCCATAAAATCTTGAGTTCACCTCTCTTCTTTCCCAATGATAAAAAGGTTCCTGCATATACAGAAAAAGAATGCTTAAAAAATTGTACCAGTTTTGGTGCTGCTACCTAATATGCCTTATATGGCAGTGTTTCATAGTAGGCCTTCTATGACTAGTGAAAGAGAAACAACCATAAGAAACATCGATAAAACTTTGCATTAGTTCCACGAGGCACTTTCAACAGCCATGGAACAAGTTCAAATATTTCTTTTGTGCGTAAGTTTTTGTCTTTAACCCTTCAATTCCTAAGGGGAAAGGAGTCTTAGTAATTTAGGATTCAGTAATAAAGTAAATAAAGTTTGACCAAACATTATTCCGGATAAAGATCAAACTTAAGTCCTCCCAATTGATTTGACCTTTAATTGAAACTTGTTCAACCACTTAGTTGTAATAATAATCAGTACTTATTTTGTGATATGAATTTATTTGTGATGATTTTACTAACCAAGTGTAAATGGGACTATATACAGCAAAGCTGGTTGACCATGTCCATCCATCAAATTCAAAGCTATGTATGTGACGAGGAGACCTGCAGATCAAGTTCAAGGAACATGATGTAAATTGTAAACCAAACTTAATCAAGAAAAGTTACTCAGATAACATATACTATTAATGAAAACTATCCTCAAATCAAACACAACATACCTAAACCATAAGCACTCATTGCCCACAAGAAGTATCCTGATCGAAGGTTCCTCTTCACTAACCAATCATACCTATAAAGTTATCAATAGAATAACCGAGTTCATGAACCATTAACAAGACACATAACATTCTCTTCATGTATCAAACTTTTATTTTACAAGGAATAAGATATCCATGAGAGACATTCAATTCAACCTTAATGAAAATGCTACTAGAAGCCCTGGTAAGATTATGTCCCCAAAACCAATGACACTGTAACCACCCCAAGGATCATATAAACGCGGTATCTTGAGCAGCATGGGGATACCATCTTCTCCACTCTTATCACCGCGAGCTACCTGTAATGAAGTGAAAATGTAGCATTTATTTAAATTTTAAGGGGAAATGGGAGAACAAACTCAAACTGAAAAAAAAAATGGTAGGAACCAGAGAGCTTTCTTGAAACACTCACCACTATCATCACACTCTCATGGAACCAGCATTTAGATACAAACACCCAGAAAATGTCATATAGGAAGGCACAGCTGAGAAGAACAGTTCCAACCTTATGAAAACAATGTAAACCTTAGAGTCATTATTAGTAAAATAAGGTCACTAGAATAAAGTAAATACATATTAAATTGTTTTTCTGATATTAAGGCTCCATTTATACATTCCAAACTCAAATTTTGATAAGAATGTCAACAACAGACCTAAGTAGGAGATTAAGCCAAAACAAGCTTTTTAAAAACCAGAAAGAGTACAAAAATGAAGTGTGAATAATCATCACCTTGAGATTTGGTATGTGGACAATCTGAAGAACCGTAATTATCAAAGCAATACCCTGAAAACATGAGTTTGCTCGTGAGGAAAATCCACGATAATGCAGTAAAGAGTTTGCTCATGATTGTGACATAAATTTCTATATTTTATTTGAAACAACCAGTCTAAAAACATGAACTGAAGAGAAAAGAAATTTGACCAAACAAACAATGGTTAAGTAAAAGAACTGTTCTTACAAGAATGTCTTGACCAATCCAAGCAAACGATGCATGGCGTTTAACTCCCCAAAGCACGGCGAACGCTATGCAGAAGGGAGTAACAGCAAGTGAGAGATATGACACAGCACCAAAGAAGGGTATTTTAACATATGTTTGGGCAGCATGTTGAGACCATCTGAAACTATAAACAATTTGTTGTCAACTTGATGCCATTTTGGTTAATCGTTCACCTCACCCAATCCATCTTCCTTCATATATACAAGGATATACAAGAAGACATACCATGATAAAAGAGCCACCAAGCAAGTTTGTAGTCCCTGAAAACATGCAAAGAATAAAGATTCAACTGCTGTGTCAACAATAACATCAAACTGCAATCCAATGACTTTAGGGCCATTTGCTAGTGTTTGGAGTGATATCATATTACGATAATAACTAAGAAATATGAAAACTAATTTCAAGAGATAATCTAAGATATCTAACATAATGTCGAGAGGTTATACGATATTTTCGTATATTCTAACAGTAATCATCAAGAATCAAGGAAAAATAATAACTCACCTCAACCCCACCAATGCAAAATAGAACCACCAGAACTTCAACAAACCAGGATGCCATTAGTTTGTAAAGCATAAGCAAGAAACATGAAGCGATCACAACGAACAAAACTGCTGCCACAGTACTTATTTCCAGATAACCACTGGAACCAGCATTATCTGTATTATTTAGATACTCATCTGAATCATCCTGCAATTGTAAATGTTATATATATATATATATTACTATCAGAATAATGAGTTTTTAAATATTAGAATTGAGAAGTTTCCTTCACAAATAACAAAAGTAGTTCATCTCAAAAATTGAGAACAAACTGTTGGTAAAGGATTCCTCTGTGAAAGGTCTGTGAGGAACAACAGAGCTTTATTGAGCTGTTGTCTTTTCAGCATTTGTTTCTTCTTTGTACAAATAGAATTTTCTTTTATAAATAAATAAGGAAACAAATACAATTGACTGGTGTTGGCAAATAGCGGCTATAACAACACTACAACACTATAATGTAGCGGACTTTGAACAAATCACTATTGTTATGCGATACATTATTTAGTATAAAGTATTGTCAACTAGCGTCTAACGGCTATAGCATAGTGACATTTGAATAAACTGATAATTTTTGCGGTGTTCAGTTGGCAACATTGCAATTGACATGAAAAGGAACTAGGTAACCTTTAATAGCTTCTCTCGCTCGATAGCACCCTCTCTGGCAGTCCAAGCAGACCAATAAGAAGCACACAGAATTGTACCAACAGCCATAAGCCATAGAAATACTTCTGCAATATCGACCGTTGTACGCAGTGGAGAGTATAACTGCACAGACACTTTAAGAGAGGACACACATGCAAAAGTGCAAAGCATAACGTGTAAGACACAGAACCACATCAGGTATCAAAATATAAACTAGTTATTTTCAAAAAAAATCTCCCTGTGGCCAAGGAAAGCATAATTGACTACAAAAGAATACACATTCAATGAGGAAGTGAAGCATACCTGTGGACTTGTTATGTATATATTTTTCCAAGGTTTCACCAGCATCTTGTGGAAGCATGACAGAAGGTATTCCAATATCAACATCAGTTTCATTCTCTTCACAAACCATCTTGAAAAGTTCTGCACAAATAAGGACATAAAATAATTGCTTAAGAATAATATAACCTCTCATTGCAAATTACCTTTTTTTTCCTCTAACAACTAAGGAACATAAATTATATACATTCTTTGAAAACTATGACCTTAAACTGAAAAATTGCATGCAAACACCTGCACGGTTATTTATAATCAGGATGGCTGAAGCACCAGCTTCTTCAGCTATATTTGCCTTGGTTGTGAAACTACATTGTCCTCGGTGCACCAAAATGATCTCGCCAGTGAGCTAAAAAAATTTCAAGGCACTCCATATTACAAATTATTAATAAATTTAAAATTTTAGAGCTTTTAATGTGGACATCTATGCTTTCACATCAACAGAAGAAGTTGCATTATTCAGTAAGTTCTGTATAGCATAAAACTAAAATACCTTATTCTTAGGTTTGCTACAACAATCAGGAGGGTCTGCAATGGCAACTCTAGTATGGCTAGCACGCTTTTCTTTCGATTCCAATGTAGGGCCAAATCTTGCACCAACACCAACATACTCGTCACTTTCCACACCATCAATCCAAATTGGGATTTTAACCTAATGAAAGAAAAAAAAAATCGGTCAAAGCTGCTGAAAAAACTCATACATACTTTGACCTATCAATACTCATAGAAAATAGCAACATGCCACAGTTATTTGCTGAAATCCTGAAAGACATATGCTAAGACATTAGTGGATAATGTTAGAGTATTGTATATTTATGTGCAGTGTTGTGTGTTTGTTTAAGCTCCTAGTATATTCTGTGTCTGCACAGCTTTATCAGTATATATGTTTCTAAAAGCCTCTTTACATTGCTGTAAGAGAATAGTTAGTTACTTTCTGATAAATCTGTTAACTGACAGTTAAGTCAGTTACTCTATGATAAGAGCTTATTTGGATCGACTTATTTAAGTCAGTTACTCTATTAACATAAGCACTTGCGAGACTATTTGAGAGACTTTATGAAAATAGCTTATGACCTATGAAACACGAGCACAAGACACCGATGATAATTTGAAAAATCAAAGTAATTGAATATGACTACATGTATCAGTATCGAGCATTGGTATATCTCAAACATCGAACACGACTTCAATTTGAAGTATTGATGCTACATAGTTTATGACATGTCCATAAACTCTCCATAATAACTTACGAAAACAGTTTGACTTTATTTTATTTTTCGTTTTAGAAATAGCTTATACATAAATACTTATACGTTGAGCGTTTAATTATGTTGTTTATCCAAACAAGAATAAAATCTATAAATCGATATTACACTTATTACAGTTTCAATAGAATTCAATCCACAAAATTCTATCTCTGATTTTCTCATTCTTTCGTACATTTTCTCGCCACCTTCACTTTCAAATAGTTAGAGTGTAATTTTTGAAAATTTAAAAACAGATCAGTTTTAAGTGGTATCCAGAAAACAAATCTAGTTGAACCAAAGTCTAAAAGATGACAGCTTGCATGATTGTTTGGATTGGCAGAAAGGATAAAAATATGAAATTAAACATATACCAAAATTAGCATAATAATAATTGAATAAAAACAACCAAGTTTTACCTATTGCAAAACACAGAAAGAAAAGAAAAAAATAATAATAAAGAGCTGCACCATAAAACTATACCAACAGAAATCAATCCAATTAGAAGAAAAAAAATGCCTTAATCAAACTCTTGTAATAAATTTTCTTTTCATTTTAATTGCAATACGAAAAAGTTATGCTAGAGATTAATACATTAAGAAAATAACATAGCATGATACAACAAGGAAACTAAAACATAACCAAACACTTATATTGCCCAAAGAACAAAAAAGAAAATATTATTTCAATTTCAAATTTAGCATACACACACAGCCTCATTCATTGAAGAAAGGAAAAACAATAAAAATTCTCACTTTCTCTAAACAGAAAACCATAATTTCAATTTTGATCCCACCCAAAAATCTCAACTTTCCTAAAAATTCAAAAACAAAAACAAAAGTCCATAAAGAAAATTAATTTCCTTTTCAAATTCTCCTTTGTTCTCCACTTTCCTACTTCCTAGCATCAAATCAAAAACAAAACAAATCCAAGAATGAAGAAGCAATAAGAATGGCATTT
Source organism: Cicer bijugum (assembly GCA_037974875.1). Lineage (NCBI taxonomy): Eukaryota > Viridiplantae > Streptophyta > Magnoliopsida > Fabales > Fabaceae > Cicer > Cicer bijugum. Next base: position 11,498,702 of record JBBPBT010000151.1, on the reverse strand, counting down.
GTACAACAAGCCAAGCAAGCAAAATTCAAAGCAGGTTGTTATTTTTTTCTTTCTTCTAAATCATATATATTTTTATTGTTACCAGAACAAAGTTGTTGTCACATCCAGGACTCTTGGGAGCAATATTATCAGGGTGTACTATGTCTCCACCAAAACTCATAGTAAGAAAAAGCATGAACACAGAGAAGAAGAAGAAGAAGAAGACAGCATAAGTAGAAGCTCCAAATGTAACCATGACGTTGAGAACTGAGAGAATCTTGATTCTTAGATGCAAAACTTTGAGCTGAGAAAACAAAAGGGGTTGGAGTATCAAAGGAAAATGTTATATCTTTGGAAAGAAAAACACAAAAAAGATGGAGATTGTAGTACAAATGAAGAAGAGGAAATCGTGGGGTGTAGTGAGAGAAAGTTAAGAGAGAGAAAGGGACATAAAGTATTTACTTTATTTATTTATTTGTTTGATAATATAGATTAGGACAACTTGATTCCATTTTTGTTTGGATTATTCTATTTAATCAATATGAAATATTTATTAATTATATTGTAAAATTAATGCTTCTTTAGTAAATATTTTATTTTTTACCAATTAATTCAAAATACTAATCATAAATCTATGGTTACATATGTTCAGTTTTTATAATATTTTATATATTGTTAAGATAATATAAAAATATTTTAATGGAACAAAACAAGAGTTATTCCAAGAATTTTAAAATAATAATAATAATAGTAACATTTTTATATTTTGTGTTTGTCGAATGTAAGATGGAACATGAAGAAAACGCCGCGTGTTAACTGTTGAATTAGAATTTTCATCTATTTTACGTTATTGGTTTTGGTGGGTTGGCCACGAGCTTTATGTGTGCGTGATTTCCACGCTTTATTCAAGGGATTGATAACAAGATAAACATTAACATTAAATAATAAGAATAAGAATATTATATAAAGTCAATTTACGTACGAGATGTTGCCGATCATAAAAGTGAGATATACATGTACTTTGAAAATAACTTATATCAGATTTTTATTGGGGTCAACGAAATTTTATATATATATATATATATTTATTGTATCTAGTCAGAATTTCTTTTCGTATGTGTGAGATAGAATTATTTAAAGATTTTATTTTTATATTTTTTTTATTTAAGAATTTTAATTTTATTAAACTTTCATTTTTATTATTTATCAAAATAAACACTACTCTTCAATCATCGTTTTTTGTTAATAAAAATAATTTTAAAAAATTTTTATATTTATATACGTGCATGAAATATGATGAAGTGACATCGAGAGTCTGTTTTAAATATATATAATATATGTGGAATGAAGAGAAGAAGAAGAATTAAGGATTAAAGAGATTAAAGAAATTGTTGAAGGATGAGAGCATACATTTTATTTTATTAATTATACTAACTAAATATTATTTACCAAAAAATGTCAATGAAATAAAAATTTAAATTTTTTTGAATTTTCATATTCAATATAGTGAATATTGAATATAGTTACGATAAAATATGAAAAAATTAGTATATATAAAAATTTACATGTTTGATCG
>JBBPBT010000151.1:11480608-11497137 GCA_037974875.1 Cicer bijugum | reverse complement strand
TTATAATTTTTTTATTAAAAAAAATTCATAAATAACTTTTTTAAAACTTACTATAATTTACAAGAAAATAAATAAATAAAAAATTACAAGAACTATAATTAAAACAAAACATATTTACAAATATAAAAAAAAATATATTTAAATATATATATATATAATTAACATGTTGGAACTACTTTACTGCCCTCGCAACTAAATAATTACATAGCTATTTTAGTCTTTGTATAGTTAAAGTATACTTTGAAAATATTTATTGTGAGTCCGACAAATTACTTTTTAGTTATTGTTCTTCATTATTTCTTATTAATTTTTCTCGATCATTGTATTTCATTCTTTTTTATTAATTTTTCTTTAATTTTTATTGTTGTGTGAATTTAAAAATTATTGAAGTTCTATATTAAAAAGTTATCTCATGAGTAGTTTTCAACTTTATAAATACTAAAGTCTCATATTTGATAGTTAACATATATGAGATTGCTTTCATTACTATATAAAAAGTGTCAAACTCTTGTAAAATAATTTTAAGACGTTTTTTTTGTCATGTCAACTGAAGAGATTATTGAATCTGGCTCTGTTTTCAATAAATCGTTTCAAATTGAGGAATGTCACTTAAATCGATGGCAACAAAATACATTATTTTTCTTAACTATGAAAAAAGTTACCAACTTTATTAATTTTTCTTAACAAACGGAAAATGATAAGAAAACTATAGAATTAACTCAATGGGAGGATAATGATTACCTCTGTAATAATTATATTTTTAATGAACTTGTTAATGATATGTATGATTATTACAATTTCATCAATACTACTAGAGTAGTAATAATGCTTGAGATGCTTTAAAAAAAAAGATAAGATTCAGAAAAAGCTGAGGCTAAAAAGTATTTTGTGAGGCGGTTGTTGCTTTGCGTCTCTAAACTCTTGAACATAACCATGTACATAGTTAAAAAGATAAATTTGTGATCATAAAAAAAGAGAGAAAATACGAGAAATTATATAGTCACTTAGATGAACAACTAATTTAACTAATTAAACACTAAAATCTTTGATGTCTTCTCAATTTAAAACGTGTTCAATACACTTATGAATTTGAATTGTCAAAAATTCACCAACTAAAAGAATTTTATATGGCAAAAAATAATCGGTAAAATAATAAAAATTCTATGTTTCATTATTCATATTCGTAGAAACTAACATAGCCAATTAGGCTAAATAGAATGAATTTAATATGCTTAACTATACATGATGTTGATGAATATAAGCTAAAATGCCCATAAGACTTTTTTCAAAGGAAAAAATCACAATTGTTTTTTTTCTTTGTTTTTTGTTTTTTGTTTTTTTTTCTTTGATTTTTCTTCGGGATCTTTGTCCTTGATCTGATTTTTTTCCCCGATTAGATAGACTATATTTTGTACTGGTAATTTTAGTTGAATTTTTTTTTTTTAATTGTCATAAATATGTACGACTTGTTTACAATTTTTATACACTAACTTTTGACCCCAAATCTAATTGATGAATTAATTTGCATCTTTCTTGATGAATGAAGATAACATAAACCAATGCAGTGGAGTTGCCAATGTGGTGGAGCGGACAAGGATTAGTGAATAAAACAACTTTTTATGGAAAATTTTCTCAAAATTGAAAAAATAATATTATAGAAAAATGATAACTCTAATATCATATTACGATTATTGATTTAAATTATTAATAAAAAATAAATAGTAAAAAATTAATTAAATTATATTAATAATAAAGAAAATAAATTACATTAAGCGTTACATAGAATTATATAGTCACTTAAATATATAACTAATTAGTTAGTGTAATTAACTAACCAATTTAATTAATTAACCACTAAGATTCCTAATGCTTAATGGAAGTGAAGGAAAAATTGCTTATTTCTTTTTACTTTCTAATAAAGCTCCTAAAGATAATTAAGAGATTAGACGAACGAAAAAGTTATGATCATCTCCTTCATAGAGGAGATAGATACAATTAAGTGAGTGCACGAAATGAAAAGTAGACAACAAAGTTGCCCAATTCCACTAAGTTTATGTGTTTTTGGTTCCATGGTTTCTTTTTATAGCCACATAATTCAATTACATAGTGGAGTGAGTTTATTTTTAGATACTAGTTTTTTAACCATTGGATGTTTTTTCAATGTGGTTTGCTCTTATATAATAAGTTAATGAGTCTTTGTGTACTCTAATAAACTTGTACAATTTTGGGTTTTCATTTTTCTTATCTCATTTCATTGAATACTTCCCTTCTTTGCGCTGGTATGACGTCTTCGGTTCAAAATATGAGGAAAAAATAATAATCTTATAATGGTTTTTGTGTTTAAATCAAGATGAGTGAATTTTTTTTAAATAATTTTGATGTTTTTTTAATTTTTTCTGCATATATCCTTCACTAAAGTTGTGAGCTTGAATCTCATTCGAGAGCATTCCTTTTGTTTTTTTCCCTTGATTATGTGAAATTATATTGTCGGCAGATTAACTATAATTTATAGACATGCATTTAGATTTAGAAGAAGTTAAGTAAAAATCAAGCATTTCAAATCATTTTCAAATTGTAACAACAAAGTTTTATTTAAACTACAATTTATAAAAAAAATTACAGGAAAAAAAAAGAATTTAAAAGATAATAATTAATTTTGTTGGATTTTTCTCTTATAAATTTGCTCTTTTTTCTCTTTAACAACACATTGTTTTTTGAGATGGTATTCAAATAAAATAACTGATGATGCATTGCAAGAAATAAAAGGTCAACCAAAACAAGTTGTCGTTAATAATATTAAAAAATATAGTTGAGTCCAATAAAAAAAAAAAATAATTATAGCGTGTATAAAATACACATTGTATAATAATCAAACAAAAACACAATATTTCTACGAAATGGTGTAATAGATGACCAGTTTTGCTTCCAAGTTCCAAGAATGTGATTTTATAAACAGTGTGATGCGCGTGGAGCAACGTTGTAGGTCGACATTTGTCAGTACACACGTTACCGGCTACCGGCCGTACCAGTCTTTGTTTCCGTATGATCCGTACAGATAGGCCTGCAGTACGATTCAGGACTTGAATCCGCTGCATCCGCTACCATCTTTACTCCCCACACATGTCACCACTATATTCAGTTTAATTTCTAAAATTAAAAAATAAAATACTTTTTTGACGCAAGTTTAATTAAAAAATTTGGGCTATTGACATTATTATATTTTTCAATCATAATAAAAAAAAGGTTCGTTGTAGTAAAGAATTTCTCTTTATCTCGACAATCTTTTATTTAATTACTATTATTAAAATTAATTAATTTATTTTTATTACACATTGTTGATTTCTATGAATTTCAATAATATATTAATAATTTTAAATTTATATAAAATTTTATATATATAATCTATAGAAATAATTGAGAGAAATAAATAAAAATAATTGTCAGAGATTGAAAAATTTTGATTGAGATGATCCAAGCACTTAAAAAATCAAAATAATATTTTACAATAATGATTAAAATATTATAAAAGAAATTTTCAAAAATTTAAAATTTTATAACTTTAAATGAATTAATCATGAATTTATTAATTATGAATTTAATAAATGTAAAATATTAAAATAGAAGCAACAAAAATTTGAATTTATAAACTTGTTTTTTATAGGGTCATAGACATATTTGAAAAATTCATTAAAAGAATACATATTATCTTAACTGGAAGTATTGATTCTACATATATAATAATTTTGTAATAAATAAAAATTGTATTTCTATTTTACAAAAATAAAATTTTAAAAATACTAAAAATATATTTAATAATTTATTTTTTGAAAAAGTTTACCTTTATATTAAGAGAGTCAAATCTTAAAAAATATATAAGTGGGCCAATTTGCTAATCATGACATATGTAATAAATATTCATAGCTTTTTTTATGGTGATTGGCGACTAATGAAATTTACTCGACACAAATATTAAATTCTTTCTTTCGATTTAAGTTTTCTTAGTAAAACAGTTGTAAGTCATAAGCTTATCTGATCTAATTTTTGATTTAAGTCCCAAACATACAGTGCGCATGAAATATTTGTTTTATCTAATGTTTTGAAATAAGAAACATTTCAGGCAAACATGAAGACACCACACACATGGAACACTAGCTTGCAACTCAAGGAATCAACCAAAGTTGGAGGATGCACTTGAGGAAGATGCAGTTTGTATAGTGGTATTAGGTGTCTAAGTATCAAGTTGAGTAAACAAATCACTAGAGTCTCACACAAGTCATTGCCAATGAACTTTTATCATTCATTCATGTGTTATGAAACTCAACTCTGCAACAATCGACTGAACAATCGATTGAATGGTTCATCAATCGAATGACACATAAACTGCTAAAAATAACTGAGGTCTGTAACAGGATCACTCGATTGCACAATGGATTGACAATGCGATTGACGCTGAAGTTCAAGTTACAGAGAACACTCAGTTTGTGTCCACTCGATTGACCATTCGATTGTTCACTCGACTGGCAACTCGATTGTTTAAAGTATCTGAGTCACTTTGACCACGATACTCGGTTGACATATCGATTGATGCTATTTTTCAAGATACAGTGAGCACCCAGTTTTGGTCAACTCGATTGCTCACTCGATTGAAAGGGAATCATAACATCAGGCCTGAATCAAGTTGATCACGACACTCGATTGACCAATCGAGTGATGCTATTTTTCAAGATATAGTGAGCATCCAGTTTTGGTCAACTCGATTGCTCACTCGATTGAAAGGAAATCATAGCATCAGGTCTGAAGCAATTTGATCACGCCACTCGATTGACCAATCGAGTGATGCTATTTCTCAAGTCACAGTGAGCACCCAGTTTTGGACAACTCAATTGCTCACTCGATTGAAAGGAAATTATAGCATCAGGTCTGATTCAGAAATTGAATCAATCGATTGTTCAATCAAGTGAAGCTTATATATTTCAAGTTTCCAGAAACACAGAAAATACGACACTCGATGCAGCAATCGATTATATCCTTATAAATTCGATTGGGCAATCGACTGTCCTGGTGTTTTCCTTGAATATATATAAGATGTTTCAAATCATTTTTAAAACAACTCTTGCATAAAACTTTTCACAATTTCTTCATAATCTCTTGCTCTCAATTTTGCTTATCTCTGAAAACACTTTGAAAGAAAAATTTCTTTACACACAAAAATATTCATTGGCAAATAAAATCTTTTGTGTGATGCTAGAGTGATTGAACACAATTCTTGATACTGCTCTTCTTTGTTCATATAAAGGAAAATTCTTTGTAATTGATGCTGTAACAAATCCAGTTTGGAAACTGGTGGCTATCCTTGTTGGTGTGGTATCATCAAGAGGAAGTCTACTTTGATCTTGTATGAGTTTGGGGATAAACTACAAGGATCAAAGGGGTGACAAGATATGAGTGAAGGGAGTTAGATTGATAGGTCGTGTAGAAGACTGAAAATCTGTAAAAGTACTCGAATTCATTCTATAGTGAAAGGTTGAAATCACTTTGTGATTTTGGGACTGGATGTAGGTCGTTGGATTAACGGCTGAACCAGGATATATCGCGGTGCAATCTTTCCTATCCCTTCTCTTTAATTTTCAGCATTGTTTACCTGCTTATTCTTGTATGCTTCTTGATAATTTTGTATGTGATTTTAAACTTCCGCTGTGTGTGAGTTGTATGAATGATTGCATGATTAATATGGGAATTATGTCGAACTAGTTGGATTTGATCTTAATTCTCTTGTTGTTAATCAAAAAGAAGTCATAGTTTTCCAACAACAGTAACAGCGTTTCAAACACCTAAACATTTCTTAATCGGTTGGATAAATAATTCCAAAAATAACTTCCGACCCCATCCGCACATAATAATTATTCTGAGCTTGACAACTCATACCACCTAAACCGACACATGATCAGACAACAACTCCTAACCCACCATCTAGAACTAAAGGTTCCACAGCCCCCAAAGAAAACCAAACCAAAGCTCTGATACCACAATGTAACACCCCGTTTTTCAAAGCGAGGGTGTATTTTTTTTCGAAAGAAATTAAAAATACAACAAGGAAATAAATAAAACCGAGCAAATTAATAAAATAACACCTTTGGATATATATATAACTAAGCCATTAAAATTTATAAGCAGCGGAAAAGTTTTTCAAAATATAAATCCAAAGCATGTAATGCTGACAGCAATAGTACAGGTACATCCTTTCAACTTTACATAAAGGTAGCCCAAAAAGAAAGACATATGTGTCCTGAGTGACAACCTAGTCTGATCATTCTATACATAACAAAGAAACTATACGCCTTGAGTAATCTCCACGCGCCCCGTGAGATTCTCCTATCGTAGCTCCAATCAAGCACTCTCATCCACATTCCCATCCGGAGGGTACGGACCGGTAGGATCATCCCGACTCTCATCTGAGGGCAAAGCCCAGATTTCCACAATAGTTGTAAAGGGTCACCAACCGAAATTAACAGTTAACACATAACATTTACACTTTTCAATGCACAAATAACCTTTTCAATTTATCAAACATATTAGATGGGTTTTTCCACATGCTAAAAGTTCATGTAAAGCTTGCCAAATGTAAATGACATCAAATAGAGTTATCAATCCATCAAGTAATACATAACTGAACAAAGCATTGATGATAAATCAATTGAGAAATCAATTATCAAACTCAACATAAGACTTCCCACTGAACCAATCGATTGGGGAAATCAATTTCCTGAAAGTTTTTAGTGAAAACTGAACTCTGGGCTTAAATCAATCGATTGGGTAAATCGATTGACTCAATCGATTGGGTAAATCGATTGACAGACAGACAGAGCCCCTGTATTGATTCCAATCGATTGGGTAAATCGATTTCGGGAAAACGAAGCCCCTGACTTGAATCCAATTGTATCCAAATCGATTTCCCAAATCGATTTCTTAAATGATTTTGAAAGACAACTTACAAAATCGGTTGGATAAATCGATTTCGTGCAAAACAGGGCCCTTGTAACTCATCAAATTGATTTGGTAAATCGATTTCCCTGTATTATCTTTCAAAAATACATAAACTAACTCAATCACATTCAAACACCACTTCAAACCTTAACACTTAACAATAACCATACAATTACCACGACATTATGAGTTTCGAAAACGTTTTACAATCTAACATACTATCACACGATTCCAAACATAACTCTTAGGACCATCAACGAAATCTCAATATGAATCAAACACACTTACAGTTAGTTTCAAACCACAACACTTAGCAAAACAACACAATCATAAATTTACATCAATCACAACTCGTGTGCCAAGCACCCTAATGCAATGCGTATATGCCAAAATGCATGGACTCGGAATTCCAAACCAAAACCCTCCTCGAAGGGTCGTAAATCATAATTGTACCGCCTATCGCAGGCCAAAGTACCAATTATCGACGTGCCACCTATCACGGGTCAGCACGATTTACTAAAAAGCGTAAATCGTAAACGTACCACCTATCACGGGTCAGTACTGTTTACCGAGGTGCCACCTATCACGGGTCAGCACGATTTACCAAAAGAAAAAGCGTAAGTCATAAGGGTACCGCCTATCACAGGCCAAAGTACTACTTACCGAGGTGTCACCTATCACGGGTCAACACAACTTACCAAAAAGTAAATCGTAAACGTACCACCTATCACGGGTCAGTACAGTTTACCGAGGTGCCACCTATCACGGGTCAACACAATTTACCAAATGAAATGCATGAGCATACACCAACTCCATTCACAACAAGCGTTAAGTAAATGCAGATATTAAAAGATTCCCCATTTTTAATACTCATTTACTTAACCGATTTTCACACCAAAACATTAAGCAAACAGACATATTAAGAGATTCTCCATTCTTAATATACTTTTGACTTAATCAATTTCCACAACAAAACATTCAGTAAACAAGTCATTAAGAGATTCCCCATTCTTAATACTCGTTTCCCTGAAACCATTTTCAAAAACAAACATTAAGTAACCGAGACATTAAGAGATTCCCCATTCTTAACGCTCAGTTAACTTAAATGATTTTCAAACAACATTAAGTAACTAAGACATTAAGAGATTCCCCATTCTTAACGCCCAGTTAACTTAATGATTTTCACAAACTCACATTAAGTAAACAAGACATTAAGAGATTCCCCATTCTTAATACTCGTTTAACTTAATGGTTTTCAAACTCCACACAAAACCAACTTTCACATTCAATCCAAAATTCACTCCAAAACATTTTCCACACAAACCACACAAAACAAATTCACACATACTTTCACATTCAATCCAAAATTCACTCCAAAACATTTTCCACACAAACCACACAAAACAAACTCACACATACTTTCACATTCAATCCATACTTCATTCCAAATCATTTTCCACACAAACCACACAAAACCAACTCAAACATACTTTCACATTCAATCCCTACTTCATTCCAAATCATTTTCCACACAAACCACACAAAACAAACTCAAATTTCATCAGTTATCAATTTAGAATACGTCAAAACAACGAACACGAATCAACATAATCCATCACTCAAACACGGCAAGTTTCATATACTCAAAATCATACATAAATGGGTTTAAAATTCATTCTCCATAAAACCTTGCTTTAACCCTAACCAAATTCTTTTCCACACAACCACAAGTAAGTCCCTAAATGCAAACTAAAAGTTTGGAAGGAGCCCTTACCTTCACTTTAGCTTTTTCGTTCGATTTTGGTACCGTGAGCAAATCCGGTAAAAATCTCCGCTCGCAACGCCGCTTCCAAAGTTAGCTCACTAGCACCGTAGTGTAGTGGCGAGCAACTTTCCCTTCTATCACTTCTTGAAACGACGCTTAGATCTAGATGAAACGGAGATATTTGAGTTTGAATCCCTAAAACCGTTTTTCTTCGTTTTCGAATCAAAGGTGAAGAGTGAAGTTGAGAAATCCTTGTCCTATCACCCACTATCAATTTCGAACTCAAGGAGGCAAGGAAGAACGAAAATGGATGAAGATGGAGGAAGGAGAAGGATTGGTTCACGCGAGGCAGAGGAGGGAGAAGGGAAAATGTTGTTTTCTTTCTCTCTCTTTTCCTTTCTTCCTTTTTCTTTCCTTTCTATTTCTTTTCTTCTTATTTCCTTCCTTTCCTTTTCTTTATATAATATATATATATATATATATATTAATTATAATTCACAAATATCTCCAACTCTTTAGATATTTATTAAATTACTCTTTTACCCAAAACGCATAAAACTATTCGCAAAAGATTCGCCGCAGTTAATTTAATTTATTTAGCGACGAGTAATACTAATCGGACATCAAAATACCTTTTGATTATATAAACTCCAAAATATTAATAACTTTGGCTTAAAAGCCCCTGAGTTCAACACCAAAATCCATTAAAATACATAAAGTACACTTTAAAATTATGGGTCTTACAGATATCTTTTTGTTTTGTATGTGTTATCACATATCAAAACAAAATGAAACTTGTTCAACAACTTTATATAATCATGATGCGTCCAAAATATGTCTCTCATAACATATGAATCTTCTTGTCTTCTTATCCAATGCACATAATTTTCATTTTTTTATTAACTTTAAGAGATGTTGCATTTTTGTGAATGAACCTCTCAAATATGGTCCATAAGTATTCCTTGCTTTACATATTCGAGTGGAAATTGTGATATTATATTTATTTATCTCTTTCAAATCATTCAAAATGAATCTTTGTACAAGCTTATACTTTGTCATGTCATTAACAAATTTTACTTCCTCTTAATTTAAACGCCCCAAAAATGAATGATCATCTAAAGTATCCATTAAATTGTGATCGTGTGTTCCGCAACAAACCCTAAATTTCCATCATTTACCAATACTCAACAGTATACATCTGAGTTTTAATGAACAATTTTCCTTGTGAGAACAAGTTACTTTTGATTTTGATTTATATATTTCGTCTATTTTGCATCCCAAAATTAATTTATCTTTTGTTCCTCTTTTTCCGATAGTTGTATCAGATCAAATGGTAACAATGATTATTCGATTTTGCCTTTCAATATTTTTGTCCATTCGAATACAACTTCTCTAGAGGAAAATATCTACAAAATATATTTCAAATAAAACATCAATATATGTCGATACATTAAAGAGCAAAACTTATAAAACCAATTATAGATTACCTGATCAGTCGTGAATTTATCTATAAAATCTATAATCAATATTGTATCAGGAAGTTCACCCTCAACTCTACTCATACTTTACTCATACGTGATTTGAAAAAATATATTAAATTTAATTAATACCTACATTATAGATAGAATATTTAAAATAATAAATTTAACTTTTCAAAAAATTATATTACATTTCAAAAGTTTTAAAATGTAATCCTTATTTCAAAACTTTTACTCGTTTTGAAACTTTCGAAATTTTAAAAAGAAATTGAAAATTTTATATTTCGAAATATGCAGATTACTCGAAAGTTTTAAAAATCAATATATTTTATATTTTGAAAGTTTGAAATATTCGAATATTACTTACTTTTTGGTTTCGAAGATTTGGAAATATTCGATTTTACGGCGATTTTTCTAAATGTTCAAAAGAGGGAGTAAAAAAACGAGAGTTAAAAAAATTGAGGTTATTATAGATAGTTAAAAGAGTAAAATTGTATTTTCATATGGGTTGAAAGGGTAGCAAGTATTGGCGGAGGTACATGGTAGAAAACTCATGATTTAACTAGGGTTGAACATCAGTCAGGATCAAGTGTATTCAGATATAATTTTTTCAAACCATTAAAAATCAACTTTGTAATTTGCATGCTCAATTTCGACCAATGTTTTCATCGATTTAGACAGATTTTGGTTAGTGTGAGTTAGCGGGCCGACTATAGGTTAGTGCCTCGAGACCTTTAGTACAAAGTCTCAAATAGTTAGATGCCTCAATTTTTTTTCTTCATAATATAACAAAATGAGGATGATTTCTTTTTTTGGTAGAATATATTTTTAATCACTTAAAAATTATGATATTTTAAGTTTATTATCTAAATTTTTTATATTTATATTTAGTCTCTATTTTGATTTTATAAGGATTTTTTTTTATTGATTAAAAGTATTAATTTTTTTCAAAAACTTTTCAGAAAAGGGAATAAAAAATATAATAGGAACTAAAAAGTTAAGAATTTTTTTATAAGTACTAAAATTAAAATTTTGAAATTTTATAAGGATTAAAAATTTATTTTTCCTTTTTTTTAATTATTAAAATTGCACTTTTTTATGGTTAAATAATTTTTTATCTTTATAAATATACCATGTTTTATTTTTAATTCTTCTACAATGTTTCTTCAAACAATGATCCCTCAAGTATTTTTAATCAATAATTTTGATCCTTGCTTTAAAATTAATTTATGTGTATCGTCTAAATTTTTAAATGCTTTTTACATGCATGTTTAGAATATTGTAAGAATCTCTCCCATAAAAATTTCATTTTTTTTAAATGATGAATTAAATATGATTTTTTTTACTTTTAACTGTTAAAAATTCATATTTAATTAATTGTTTGTTAGAAAATTCTAAATTTTTTTAAGGAATATTCTTATAATGTTATGAACATGCCTAAAAAAAACCATTCAAAATTTTGAAGGATACACATAAGTTGACTTAAAAGCATGTACCAAAATTATTAATAGAAAATATTTAAGGTATCATTATTTAAAGAAAATTTTTATAAGACTAAAAATAAAATATGATATATTTATAGAGGCCAAAAATATATTTAATCATTCTTTTGAATAGAGGTCTAATCTTTAAGATGAGAACAAGATTTTCAAAATATTTAAGACACCCCTGCAGATCATGAAGACCAGTTGGTTCAATGATGAGTTTTTTTTTATTTTTTATTGGAAAGTTCATTTTCTTTAACTTTTATTTTAATCTTTATGTTTTTTAGAAAGAAATAAATATATTAGGCTTTCAACAATTTTTTTCAATTTGGAGTAGGTTTTATCAAATAATCTATCTATCATATTGGTGGTGTGATGATTAAGTGAGACCGAAAAATTCACCCTAAAAAAATTGAGTTTTTATATCTAGAGTTTTAAGTGAAGCGGTCGGATTTAGATAACTATGGATATGTCTTTTTTCACTCGCATCCGACCACTCAAACTCATATATACCCACATTTCAAAACTCATGTAACTAGTGACTTGTTATAACTCATCCGCATATCAAATTGACATATTTAGGTGGCTCGAATTCAGTCGAATCAACTAATTTTGTTTAGGCTTGGATTCAAAAGAGATAGACATCAACACAATACAAAAAAAAATGAATTTATGTCTATTTGTTTTTTGCAATGTATATATCATAATCATTCATTCATGTAAAAGTATATGGTCAAGATTTAACTTTCTTATTGTAAAACTTCTCTCTTTTATGGTGTGTTTGATTCCAAGAAGAAATTGAGAACAGAGAAAGAGGTGAGAAAGAGTGTAAAAATAAAGAAATAAATGAGAAATATGTGAGAAATGGAGTAGTTTTAATATAATGTTTGGTTTAAGAGAAAGAGAAAAGAAATAGAAAAGAGAGAAATACACTTAAATTTAAAAGGACAAAACTATCCTTATGTTAAAAATTAATGTGATTTTTATTTAAATACAATTTAGTTATTTTTTAATTATCATTTTATTTATTTATTAAATTAATTAATTATTTTTTATTACTTTAATAATTAGTTATTGAATCTAAATAAATTAGTTGCATTTAAATATTGATGCATTTATTATTTTAATTTGTCTATATATGCATTACTATAGTATCTATTAAAATTGATTAAATTCGTAATTCAATTATTGGTGATTTAATTTTGATAATACCAAATTAATTTTTTGATATATCATAAAAGTCCCCATATAATAATTTGTTGTTATGTAAATAAATAAATAAATATCAACTCGTTACCTATTCACTTAAAATTAATGGGTGAACATCTAACTCATTTTTTAAAACCAGAGTGATACAAGAAAACAAAAATTGAATATATTTGTCTGCTCATTCTTCACACTCCGGCGAAGAAGTTGAAAAGGTGTAGGTGTTATCTCTTCTTTGGTATTTCTATGCAACTTCTCTTCATCCAAACTAGAGAAATTGAATTTTATTTTGCAACTTCTCTGTTCCCACTCTGTCTCCTCCATTTCACTCATACCAATCAAATCCTTAATATTTCTTTATATATATAGAAAAATAATTAAAAAATAAATAAATACTTGTTTTGATAATAATACAAAAATCATTTAATAAAAAATAATTGAAAAATAAATGAAAAATAAATACTTTGTTTTTTACTCTTAGAAAAATAAATACCTGTTTGGCTTTGCTCTTTCCTTTTATTTTTCCTTGTAGGCAAAAATGTTGGACACACGCATTTCTATTTATATTTTTGTATAATGTTTACCGTTTTTTTTCCACAAACTCGTTCTACTAAAGATAATACTGTTTGAAACTTTGAACATTGTTGGACACCAAATTAAATATCTTTCTCATCTAATAATTGAATTGTGTTTCGCATATGGTGTAAGACTAATCCATTCGTTTAGATATAATTCTCATTGCTTATAGTATTTACTGTATAATTGTTGTGGAACTTATGTTATACTTTACACTACTTTGATTATATATTTTTTTAGGTATAGTTCAATTATATATTTACATTTGAAAAAAATGACATTTTTTTAGAATATTGACTTCCATTGAAATGTATATCATTTTATAATATTATTATATTCAAGAGAGTACAACTTAGATAACCTCTTTTTTTAAAAAGATAGTCTCAAATTTAGAAAACTTTATTTACACATTTCATTCAATCAAATGGAGGAACCAACAAGAATTAAGGAACGAACAAGAATGAAGAAATCGACACGGATGGAGGACTGGTGGCGCGTAGGGGTTCCATTGAAATGTATAACATTTTATAATATTATTATATTGAAGAGAGTACAACTTAGATAACCTCTTTTTTTAAAAGATAGTCTCAAATTTAGAAAATTTTATTTACATATTTCATTCAATCAAATGGAGGAACGACCAAGAATTAAGGAACGAACAAGAATGAAGAAATTGACAAGGATGAAAGACTGGTGGCGCGTAGGGGTGGGAATAGGCCAGGTCAGGTTTTGAAAGGCCTGAGTCTGGCCTACAATTTATTTTTTTGGCTTAAGCCTGACCTACGGTCTATTATAGGTTTTTTTTTCGGCCTGATTTTTTTAATAGTTTGGCTTGACCTGTAAGCCTTTTTAAAAGTCTTTTTAAACGCAATCATTATTACCTCTTAAACAAATAAGGAACAACTACTGAGTGATTGACTAATTGAACTGTTACCGAATATGAAACGACTACCAAATATAGAACTGCTATCGAATATGGAACGACTACTGAATATGAAATGATTACTAAGTGATTGCCTAGTTGATAGAATTTAAAATAGAAAATAATATTATTAATATAATAATAAATAATATTAATAAATAATAAATATATATAGGTCGGCCTATCAGGCCTAATAGATTTTTTTATAAGCCTGAGTCTGACCTATTTAAATAAATAGGCTTTAAAAACAGCATGAGTCTAGCCTTTTTAATAAATAGGTCAGACCAGACCATAAATAGGTCAGGCCATAAACCCCTACGAACAGCCTAACCTATTCTCATCCCTAATGGCCCGACAAGTTTTTGTTAGAAACAAAAATTGCATTGCCCATATTTTGGCTAGACTTGCAACACAGAAGCCCAATAAAGGTATTATTTTTATAAAATAATAAAATTACACCATATGTCACATTGTTAAAATAGCTTATGAGAATCCTTCATAAATATTTTGCATTTAATCACCATGAATTTTCAGAGTAAAGAGGTTTGCACTAACAATGAACATCAGTTATTAAATGAATGAAAATTACAATTATGAGATGAGATGATAAAATCAATTAATCATATAAACGTATAAGATTGGTTCATTGGAAAATGCTATTAAATGTATGTATTTTTTTCTACACTTAGTGATATAAATTAAAGATTTTTTTATCTATATTATTAGTGTAAAACTTCAATAATATATATCACATCATATATATATATATATATATATTATATATTATATATTATCATGTTAATCATGTAATATTTTGCATTCTATTTTTTTAATAAACAAATTTAATAATGTATATCACGTCATTTTTTTATTTGACCAATTAACCATATCCGAAAATGCTAAGATCTTTGTCTATTTTTATTTTTATAGAAGAAATTCACATGGAAGGTGTAGGTATCTCAAAGACCTCCATTGGCAAAAATGCCTTTAAAGTTAACACTAATATCATCAAGGTCCACAAACTTTAATCTGTGTGTGGTGGGTGGAGCTTATTTATAGGAAGATAAATATCCTAGGTAACCCCACCTAGTCCTCATACCCCCACAAATCTAATTAAGTAATAAAACAATTCTTCTATTATTTTACTAAAAAATTATTTTTATTTTCAAATTTCTTTCAAAAAAATATTGGAATACAAGTGAATGTGATCTGAAATGTTTTTTATTTTGAATTTTTTTATTATTTAAAAAATACGCAATATATAATTGTGTTCTAAGCATTTCATTTTAATTTTTTAAAAAATTTGAATTTTTTAAAATGTGAAAAATTCTGAATTAGATATTGATATAGCGTCCATATTTTTATAAATGCTAATGTTCTATTACTCATTGCAAGATGCATTGTTGCGTCCATGTTTTAGATAAATAGAAAAAATATTTATGTTCTAATTTGTTCAAAATTTTGATATTTTTTCAATTTTTAAAATCGTCATTTGTTTTTTTCTGAATATTTATTTAGTTTTAAAAGTTAGTTTAGGAAAAACGTGGGGATACGGGAACTAGCTAAGGGATCCTAATATAATTTTCTTTGTTATTATAGGAAATTCCAATCAAAGATTGGTGTAATAGTTTTGTTGCAAATTGCAACTTATGTGTTTGTAATTATTATTTAGACTAGACTTTGGGCTCTCTTTATGAGCATTAAAAGTATCTCTCTAATGGTCAATTTTAAAAGGGTCCCACTAATGGCCATTATACCAAATAATATTTACGTAACTCATGCACATTTCACTCTAATAATGTAATTTTTAAGCCCTTTTTATATTATATTATGAGAAATGTTGGATGTTATAAAAACTATACGAAATTAACCACGATAAATTTGTAACTACGTTATTATCCATCACTCTTTATTTATTCTAATTTCTAAGATAAAATTTTAAAATACGATGATTTTGATCCTTCAATTTAAAAATCATAATTTTATTCTTTTAATTTTAGTTTATATAGTAGGTGGTTAGTTCTGCTGATTTTGACATGAACAACGTTGATATGACTTTTTTATGATTATATAGAATATATAGCTTTTTTAATATATTTTTTTAAAATTATCAG
>JBBPBT010000151.1:11438270-11459867 GCA_037974875.1 Cicer bijugum | reverse complement strand
GATCAAAATAATATCATAATGTCACATAAATTAAAAGCAAATGTCTCAAGGCTAAAAATTTTAATGGTATTTTTATTATTTTTTACTCATCTTTCTTGTTTTATTTATTTATTTTTATTTTACAAGTAATTTGTATAGTTTTTATAAGTAATAACTCAGTATTTCATGGATTTTTTTTTAAAAAATTATTTTTAAATTTTATTTATTTTATAAATATAATTTAACGTGACAACAATTTATTAAATTAGTAAATAATACATCATATTAAACTACGTCACATAAATATAAATAAAAAATAATTAATTTAATTTTAAATATTAATAAAATAAAAAGATTAAAATTACTAATTTAAAAATAAGAAGATCAAGATATAAAAATTATTTAAATAGAGACCAAATCTACCACCAAATCTAAAAGAAATAAGGTAATGGATTGTATTTAACAAATAGAATGGGTGCAAATAACAACCTCCTTTTATAATGCCACAACTACAACCCTATTCAGCCATATTTTGCATAAAACAGAGACTGAAGAAAACAGAGACACTGAAGAGAAAGCTTTAACCGTAACTTCAAACCGGAAGCGACAACAAGGGACGAAGAAGAGTGAACGAGGGAAATTAGGGTTTTCTGACGAGTTTACCCTTTCTGCAGCAACCGCAACTGCAGCACTCGTTCTTCTTCCAACATGGCGACGCCGTCGCATGCTCAAGCTGTAAAGTCTCTCAACAAATCCCCTGGTGGCCGCCGTTTTGTGGTAAGCTTTCCTTTACCTCTCTTTTCAGCTATTCACAAATCAAATTACTCACATACATATAACCATTAACATATACTATCATCTAAAGTAAAACTCACTACACTGCTAAAACCCTAAACCCTACGTTCATGAACAATTATTTTATTTTATTTTTCAATTAATGAAAAACACCACTAAGACGGTGTTTTTGTAGATATAAATTAATATTAATTAAGTTAGTTTAGGATAGTTACTTCTCATATAAGTATTTATGTATAAGCTATTATTATAAAAAAAGACAAAACAAAATCAAGCTGGTTTTGTTAGTTATGTTGGAGAACTTATGAAAATAAGCTGAAAACAACACTTAGGAACATGTGATAGCTTATTTCCATAAGCTCTTTCAAAAGGACTCAAGATCAAATAAGATAATACAAACAGGCCATTAGTAGCTATTTAGTTACAGTTATAGTAGAGAATTGGAAACTGCTTAATAGTAAGACAATATTTTTGGAAGAAACATGCGAATGAGCTGGCAATGTACGTGGATCTTTATCTCTCCCATTTGGCTTAAATTTCCACTTTTTAAGTACAGTTACAACCCAAACATATCTAGCCATTACTGTGCTTTCTTCCTCGATATTTTGTTAAATGTAAAATTGAGATGTACAGAGCTATAATTACTCATCAGCTGAAAAACTATTTGTATTTCCTAGAGTTGTTTCTCCTGCTATGATTTAAATCTTGAATTGAAGGAATGAGGTCGGTGCCCAACTGGGCAACTCCATCTTGCCAACTTTTAGAGACCCCCTTTGACAAAGGCAGTTGGACCTTGATCATCCTTTGCTTTTTGAATCTTTGATATCCCAATGTTGCGTAGCTTCCATTTGAAAGGATAAAAACCATAACTACTGTTTGCATTCATTTGCACTCTTGAACATCCACAAACCAAATCACGTAATTCAAAGATCGATTCACATTCATATATTATTGCTCCTTATTTTTTTAAGTTCGATTTTTTCCGGCGTTTCTCCTCAAAATGTAGTCTATCAACTCCCAATAGAAAGTTAGAAACATTCCCGTGCAAGTATTAACAAAATTTTCCTTCAACCATTGGGTGGATTAAAGTTGCTTTACTTTTATGAAATATAGAGAGCATCATATAACTGGTTTTAAAGCCCAAAAAACTTTGAAAAGATATTTTTTTAAATGTTTTGATTTTTGTTTTCTTTTTTATTTATTTATTTTTATAAAAAATCTATATGCTTAGGTTCATACATCATTACATCCAGGAGACTTATGCAGCAAACATTTGTATTATATTCACTGTGGATTTTGTGAATAAGCCTTCATAACATATAGCAACTCTCTTGGAAATTTGTCCTCTTCTACTTTTGTATTAATTGTTTTATTTTTTATTGGATGTACAGTTTAAGACATTCTCTGAGAGACTAGACGATGTTGATATCAATGTGTATAGAAGTCTTGAACAAGTCGCAGAGCTGCCATCTGAAGGTTCCACTTTTTTCAGAGACTGCCTTGTAGAATGGAGGGTATGCCTTAATTTACAATTCCTCTCTTTCTTGCTCTGAAATATTTTTTTTTTTACTGGACTTGTGCTATCAGTGTGAACTTTTAAGTGGAGGAACCTTATATCTCTGTTTTGTTAGCCAACTATTTTTAGCTATGGGCAATGGTTCCACTCTTATGATAAGGGACAAGGGATTGCATACCAGCCTAAATAGTTGTTTATGTTATAAATTTGTACACCACCTTCTGTCCAGTAAAGAAAAAAAGCTCAGACTATTGATATTTGCTTGATCTACAGTATACACTACTATTTACTTATTTTCTTTAATTGTCAAAATCCAGGAATTGAATACGGCAGAAGATTTCATCTCATTGTATGAAGAAGTTATTCCTTATACGCAAACATTGCCCCTGGTGCTGTTGCACAAGGAGTCTTTGATCTCAAAGCTTCTTTCTAGGTTGCATATAAAAGCAAGGCTATCCCTTGAACCAGTTCTCAGGTATGCAAGTCATTCTGAGGATCGCTTCATTTTGTATGAGTTGGGATGTTAGTCAATGAATATTACAGTTCTTTAAAAAACTCAGGCATCATGATTTATTCTATAGAACCACTGATTCTATGGTATTTTTTCGGCCTGAGAGATTTTGATACCATGAGCACTTTTTTGGCAATCTATTAGTTTGCAGTTGTTGCGAATAATTCTCAACACTTTTGCTTACAGGTTAATCACGGCTTTATCTAGAGATCTCGTAGATGAATTTGTTCCGTAAGTTGCTTATCATATTGACTAAATGTTTGCTCTTTTGGAGTTTCCTTTTGTCGCATTTGTCAAATTTCTTCCTAGACAATTTGATGGCTTCATTAAGAGCATGGTTTCTGCTAACGTCTTTCATATTTACTGTGGATGTGGGTTTTGCCAGGCTATTTCCAAGGATTGTTGATTCTTTAGCATCTCTTCTAGAAAGTGGTGCTGATAGGGAGCCAGATATAATTGAGCAGGTATAATCTGTCAATTTGGCAACTTTATTAAGGGAGATGTGCATTCTCATTCGTTAGTTTCCTTTGTTCAGCGTGTTTATAAAATGTATGTTTTCACGCAGATCTTCACGTCATGGTCATACATTATGATGTATCTTCAGAAATATCTAATACACAACACATCAGAAGTGCTTAAGTGAGTGGTATAGTCTATTTTTTATTTTATTTTTAATTGTGTTTACTTGCTATACGAAGTTAACTTTTCTGCAAACCTGAAACACTCTGGAATGTGTATGCATTTACCTGCACCTATTTAGTTAAAATCCAAAGATTGATTTGCAATAATCTAAGGACTAGACAGGTACACGTAATTTATCTCATTTGTTGGGTGAACTAGCTGAGAGCTATCTTTTCCTTTCCTTAATTTGTTGGGTAAATGATGCAGAAGGTCGGTTAAGAGGAAGACCAAGAAACTGTAATTTCTCCAAAACACAAAAATTTAGTGTAGGTTTTGTTACCAAAAAGTATTAAAATCTTTATGTAGCCTAAGGTGAAACGAAGAAACCCTGAAATGACCCTGATTTGAACCTACAGACACAAACTTCCATAAAATGGCTACAGAGTCTGATAATTGAATGAAGAACAAAATTAAATTGATGTATAGGCTATGGTATTGTAAAATGTATCTGGCAAAGGCCTAACAAGAAAAGTCTGTGGGTGTATTAAGTATTAACAATATAGGACTTGGAACTTGAAATGAAATTTAAGCAAGCGTTCACAAAAGATTAAATTCCTAATTCTCGTGTAGCATTAATTTTTACTGTAGATGATAGAAGATAAAAAAAAAAAATTTGAAGAAAGGAAGGAGGTTTGGAATGGGTAATGATCGAATCGATGTTCCACCAAGGCACGTTAAACCCCTGAATGAAAACTTGCTAATAAATGTCCTAACCAACTGATTTAAGCTATCAGGATAACTGCTTGTTTTGTTTAATTTAGCTAATCACGTGGCACTGTTGACAAGTCTGATTTTTCCATGTTTTTTTGACTTTAATACATCAAGGGTCACATCAAAATTGAGGTATTATCCAAAAGAATATGTTCAACAATTCATGGCAGAGGCAATGTCATTTGTTTTGAGAAATGCCCCAGATGAGCAGCTCGAAAGAGGTATTCATGTCATTGACTGTTTTTCATTGTGTATATGTATATTTCCCTTTCCCATCTTGTCTTGTCATTTGTTTATATTTTTAATCATGGTGACCAATTTTGTTGTACTTCTATCATTCACTGCTTCATGATTTAGTATTAATTATGTTGCTTTCTTTTTGTATTAATGATTTTATTAGTTTTTGTGGTTGCTAAGCTTGTAATGTTGTTTGGTTGGACAGGAATTAGAAGAGTCATTGCCGAGGTAGTGAAGAAGCCATCTCCATGCCGAGGTTTTGGTGTTGAATTATTGCTTTATAATATTATGAAAGGTTACTCATCAAGGTTCCATTCAAAAGCAGAACGAGTGTTACAATTGTTGACAAGCGAAACAATTTATACTATTGGTGATAAAGCTGACCAAGGCAAGCTTGTTTTCTAGTTAAAATAATAATTAAACTTTTCTTTTTATTTGACATGATTTTGATCATAGACTGAAATGTTTGTTGTGTTTGCCTTAAGCCACGATGCTACCTGTAGTAGTAACATACAAATAACATCAGTATTTGATTGGACTTCTCTTCTCAGAAAGTATATTTTGCAGTAGTTAGATTTCTCCATTTGGCTCTAAGATTAGACAATGGGAGTCTTCAAATCTAATGCCGCAAAGCCTGTGGCTTAATGTTACAAAGATAAATCTGAATTTTTAAATTTAATTTCATGTAGGAAGAAGAGATCACTAAATCGCAGAAGTAGGTTTGACAAGTGAGAGGTTAAAAAGAAAGAGAGAAGCAGTTTAAAAAATCTGGGATAATACTTTGTGCTGTTAAATTAAACTTGGTTTATAGTTAGATGATATTTTTGCATCAATGATCATGAAGGGGGTGCTGAACTTGTTATGAAATTTTTTTATGAACAGATGTGTGGAGTTTTTATGCTGCTAAGTTTTATCGTTTAAACACCTATTAACAATAAGTAATGCTATTCTATTGCTTAGTTTCAAGTTATTAGTGAATAATGTTCTTGCAATGATAGGTGACTCATGGCTATGGCTAGCAGCGTATTGTGTAGTTTAGCTATTTAAAAAATAGTTCTGTAATAGTAATACAACAATAAAATATTTCAATTGAAAAAAATTAGACGCAAAACATGCAATTATATATGAACTGAAGTCATTAAGGCTATTGGGCTCATTTTCCAAAAGGAGTATGCAACAGAGAGTGAAAATAAGATGGAACCATAAAGAAAAATGAATCATGATAATTAGATTAATCTCTTTGATCTGTCTCAATAATTTGAGTTTGCTCTGCCCCTTCTAACATAATATCATCTAGACCTCTGTGACGTGACATAGTTATTTTTATGAGTTTTTGGGCTGTGAGTATGGAAGTAGTTGAAGTTGGGGAGATTTTAAATTGGCTTTCAATCTTAATCGTGTAAAGTGACTAGATATTGATTGGTGCATGCGACTCTATTTTGCTTGTTCGATGTCTCTTATATGCCACTTCAATCTTTATTAAAATAATAATTAGATTTTTGAACCAGGCCATCTTCTCTCTTACTCTTTTGATCTTCCTTCATTGCTATCTGTCTCCTGATGTAGCTGTTTGTAAATATAATTATGTTTCTACATGACTCATAATGTATTTGATTACATTGTTCTAATATCTATCTGCTTCAATTTCAGAGTCAACCATGTTGATCATCGTAAAGTCTGTGTTTAAGAAATTATGCGAGACAATGGAGCCCAATGAGCTGAGTTTGGTATGGAGTTGCTTATATAAGGAAGTGCGTGAATGTGTTAGTACTGGAAACATCAGGCATTTAAGACACATTTTATCAGTGGTTGTCACTGCTGTTAAGGTGCAAAAAGGGAAAAAGGTATCTGGTAAGTTACAATACTTCATGTCATCGAACTATTATAACAAACCTATATTAGATAAATAGGTTGAATTTTATGTTTCTTTTGAGGATTTACTTCATTGTTTAGTTTTCTCTTTGTTCTTTAAATTGAGTTTCCGTGAGTATTCCCACATTCCCGGCTCCTTTAAATTCAACGTCAATCAAATTTTTTTCTCATTATGTGGGGTCAGGTTCATGAATCAAATGATGTCATAACTTCAGGTTTTCTTGATATATGCTTTTGTTTGGAACTTCTTTGATTATCTTCTTACAAATTAAGAGTAGTTCATATATCAATGGGTAATAAAAAAGGGATTATGTTTCAAGTGCTATATGTTGGTGTGGTTTTGTTTCTTAAATTTCCCTTTTTGTTAAAAGTGTAGGGTTGCATAAATAAATATTTTTCAGCGTAGTTTCATATATTCTATATCAGGATGCCATACATTCTCTTCAGAAAGTTACTTGAGCTGTCAATTTGCTTTTGCACTAATTTCAACTGCCTTTACATGTGGCAGATTATAAGCCTACACTTGAACTAGTCTTCCTGCTTATGCGATCATATATCACACCTTTGGGAGTTTCTGAGTCACAAGAAGATATATGTTCAGTTGTTGACATAATTTTGAAATTAATGCTGGCTACTCTCGATGGGCTCTGTAGTTACAGTCATTCAATGATATCAGAGTGTGCTACCCAGTGGGCTCCTGTTTTTAAATTGCGAAGCTCAAGGTATGACTGAGACAAACAGTGCCAATTTGATTTTGACATTCTCTTTAACTTATTTGTATACTCTCTTGACATGTTTGTGTTTGGTCCCAGTTTACTACGTTTCATTGAAAAACTGCTACAGAAGGATCTCTGTTTACTTGCTTTTAGAAGTAATGTTATAAGGTAATTTTTGAATGGGGTGTGTGCATGCATGGGTTTACATGAACAATTCATTGTTCTATACATTCTGGATACAATATTTGACTTCTATGTTTGTTCTTTTAGTGCAATAAACGAGTTAATGGAGATTTCCGAGGAAGAGGTCATACAGTTATTGCAATCCTTCTCTGTGAAAATTCAATTAGATATACGAAAATCAGACTTTGTAGACAGAGAAAGTGCAGAAGCTTTAACTAGGATATGCCATCGTTTGCAAGGAACTATCCGTTCTTGGATCGAAAAAGTAAATGATATTGCACATTCGGACGTTTCATTTGAAGCTGATGAAAGAAAGGTGGCACTGCTGTGGGGAGTTGTGAATTGCTATTCTCACATGTCTATCGTTGACGCTGATCCATCATTATTGGTGCATCTTGTGGATGCGGTAGATCAGCTTCTGACTGTTAAAGCTGGTATTCCACCTTTCCTTATTTGTTTCAAATATGAAGGAGTTTTTTACTAGCAGTCTTGTAGAACCTTGTGTTTGGGTAATATTAAAGCTGGTTTTCCATTTTGGCTATACTTTATTGAGTTTGCTATGATTTTTAACTGGGTTGGACCTTACTAAAAAATAAAATATCTGGTTGTCGGTTTATACTTGGATTGCTGTATTCATTATTGCTATAATCATTTATTCTAATCTGCACATGTTGGCAAATATACATAATTTCTTATTTTCATTGCTTTCAACTTTTCTTTTTCATTTGCAGACCACATTGAAGATACGTATAAAAAAGCATGGGAAAGCATTATAGGTGCTTCACTAAGTTCTTACAACAGATTGTGCAATGACAGTGATCTCAAAGTTGATGTAACAGAAAAGTTTTTAAGTTATGCAAAACGATATAAGTCATCTTTGCCAGTATTGTCGGCTGTTGCTGGTTATTTGGAATGCAAGTATGGGTAAGTGGCTATGTTATAATTAACTATGTTGTAGACATTTCTTGTTTTTCAATCTTTAGTAAGCAACTTTTGTCAGGATTTGATCGATAGTGCTCTGTATTTCCATGAACCTTTCACTTGCATATATTATAGTTCTTCTTTGGAAGACGCTGGGCGTAGAATGTATCATCCAGAACTTGGCGAAAGGACTGCAGAGGCAGTGACAACGTTTTTGGATAATTTGTGCCATTCAGACAAGGAGGTTCGCATTTCAACTCTTAAAATACTTTGTCACTACAAACCATTGGGTGAGGAAAATTCTTCGGTGGATCAGTCAGCTGCAAAGAAAAGGAAAATTGAAGTTTCTCCAACTTCAATCTTGGATATACCAGGAAATAATGTATGTATCTTTATATTGTGTGCCATTACCTTTTTTTAACTTGAGTATTTGTATGACGGTGTATTTTGGTGAAATAACAGCCTCTGCTGGTTCTCCTGTCTATTGAAACAACTGTTGTTTCAATTTCTACAAGCAGAAGCATTCAACGATTGATTTCCAAGATTCAGATGGACTTGTCTGCTGGAAGGATCACTAACGTTTATGCACCTCTTTTTTTGAATGCGCTATTTGGCATCTTGAATAACCGATTTAGCTACCTCTGGAATCCTGTATTAGAATGCATTTCTGTCTTGGTTAGCATACATTTTTCACTTGTGTGGGATATCTTTATTAATTATCTGGAAAGGTGTCAAGCAATAAGAGAGACCTCTAGCAACATTCATGGTAGTGCCGATGGTGCATCAGTTGATCAGCAAGCTGGTATGTTTCAATTATATTGCCATCATATAGAGTTCCTCCTTCGTCCTCTCCATTTGTTTTTGTGGACATGATTTCTTATGTCATAAACTGACACTAATGTATATTTTACTGTTCATTGGTTGGTGTTTTAAACTTGAGTTTAATCTATTATGTAAAATTATAATTAGTTTAATCTGTTTTTATTTAGCTTAGTTTGTAACGACCCTTATAATTTTTTTTTATAATGTGTTTTTATTTACATAACTGATAATTTGACAATAATTAATTTCAACAACAATTTGAATAGTTAGCGTTGTTTAAATATGCGATGAATTACGTTCAAAGGAAGATTCCTAAATATAACAAGGTGTCACAACATATTAACCATCCACTAAATATAATTAGCCATGATTTTGAATGTCATTAGCCACAATTTTCAAGAGTTCAAATATACCTGGTTTTTCGGTGTTAAAAATATATGTGATTTTTCGGTGTCCAAAATTTACATAATACCCATTAATAACAATATTTTCAATTTTACACCTGAAAATTATGGTTAATTGCGTTGGAAATCGTGATTAATTATGTTTAATGGATGATTAATGAGTGCCATACATTGTGATATTCATCCCCATCAAAATTCTTACGGAAATTTGTGTTAAAATTACAATTCACCGTTTTAATGTTTCTTGTTACAAATGTATATCTCTAACTTGTAAAAGTCCTGTTTATAATATTGATTCAGTTGATTCTGTTTCTCAGGTTTACTTGGTTGTTTCAAATTATTTGTCCATCATGAATCTGATAGCACACCATCTGTAACAATATTGGCATTACTTCTGCAAGCTTTACAAAAAATTCCAACTGTTATTGAACCTCGCTCTCGGCAATTCATTCCTCTTTTTTTGAAGTTCTTAGGATACAACACTCTTGATCTTGCAAGGTAAGTATCTGCTAAATCCTTTTCTATGATTTTGAATTTTGTGATCTTCTGAAACTTCTACTAAATTGCCATGTTTTGTAATTTGTTTTCCTTGGCTAATTGAAATTGCAGTGTGGGATTGTTTGATTCTCATGCTTGTAAAGGAATAGAGTGGAAGACCATCTTGAAAGAATGGCTCAACTTGTTGAAACTTATGAAAAATCCCAAGTCATTGTACTTGAACCAGTTTCTTAAGGAGGTTCTGCAGAATAGGTTGAGATGCAATTTGATTATGTATCTTGTACATCACTGCATAATTATTTTCTTGTTAGCTACATAGATTAATTTGGTGGTTCCCTATTATGAACATCTTTTCACCCTTTCTGTTTTTGGGTTTTTATGACAGGCTTTTTGAAGAAGACGACCCTGAAATACAGTTCAAAGTTCTCGATTGCCTATTAATCTGGAAAGATGATTACTTTTTACCATACACCGAGCATCTGAGAAACTTGATTAGTTCCAAAATTACAAGGGAGGAACTAACAACATGGAGTTTATCCAGAGAATCTAAAATGATTGAAGAATGTCACCGAGCTTATCTTGTGCCATTGGTTATCCGTCTTTTGATGCCAAAAGTAAGAAAGTTGAAAGGACTTGCATCAAGAAAGGTATACTGAATTCAAACTTCTGAGCTTGTCTTATATATCTGCCATCCCTTTTTACTTGCTAGACTAATAATAGTTTCTCTTCATTTTGACAGAAAGCAAGCATTTGTCACCGGAAGGCTATTCTGAGTTTCATTGCTGGACTTGATATCATTGAGCTGCCACTTTTCTTTGCATTACTGATTAAACCCTTGCAAATAGTAAAGAAAACTGAGGAGCCTGCTAACTTGTTTTGGACTTTACCTATTGGTTGCACCAGTGAATTTCAAGCATCTTCTTTGTTAGAATATTTTACTTCAGACAATATAGCAACCCTATCCTGGAAAAAGAAATATGGCTTCTTGCATGTCATTGAAGATATTGTTGGAGTTTTTGATGAATTGCATATTAGACCTTTTATTGATCTACTGGTGGGGTGTGTTGTTCGGGTGTTGGAGAGTTGCACATCAAGTCTTGACAATGTAAAATTGAATGGGCTTCCTTCGGAACAACACAATTCTAGTACCAGCTCAAACTCTCTTGGTGAGGACAGTGTTCCTGCAAATCAAATCCTGGTAATAGTTTGTTCACACTGAATGGAAACATTGTACAGCACACTATTTTTACAAACTTGAGGATAAAATTAATGATTCAGGGCTGATGTTAGTTTAAATAGTGAGAAGCACTGGCTTATGGTGTGTTTTAAAGTTCACTTTGCCATAGTGCTGGTATATTTTTTAGGCTTAAATAAAAATTTAGTCCCTCTAATACAGCACTTATGTTTTAGTCCCTGCAATTTTTTTGGTTGACTCTAGTCTGTGGAAAATTGAATAATTTTTGCTTTTGGTCCTCATTGTATTGATTATCGTCCCTCAAATTTTAGATTCATGTTGGACTAGTTGTAATAAATTGTAATATTTGAACCATATTGATTTTGTCTCTGAAATATTTTAGAGACTCAAACCATTAATGGTTTTTACATATTAAAAGAACTAGTTTGACACGAGTCACTAATTACTCGGATTATTATCAATACCACAATGACCAAAAGCAAACATTCCTTTTTTTAGGGATTAAATTAAACATTTTTTTTGAAGGGACTAAAGTGATACAATTGTCTTTTGATAGATTCTAAAAGTAAATTATACAATTTACGATCATAATTGTTTTTTCCCGCCTTGTATGATCTATGTTGTCTGTTTTGATATTAATTTTTATATTATTTTGCAGATTGGCAATACTTCAAAGCAGCTCAAGGACATGAGATCTCTGTGCCTGAAAATTGTTTCCCTTGTTGTCAATAAGTATGAGGATCATGAATTTGGTTCTGATTTATGGGACAGATTCTTTTCCTCAGTGAAACCACTGGTTGATAAATTTAAACAGGAAGCTGCTAGTAGTGAGAAACCAAGTTCACTGCTGTCTTGTTTTCTGGCCATGAGTGCAAACCATAAGCTTGTAGCACTATTGTGCAGGGAGGAAAGTCTCATACCTGATATATTTTCCATTGTTTCCGTTAATTCAGCTTCTGAAGCTATCGTATACTGTGTTCTAAAGTTTGTTGAGAACTTGTTAAGCCTTGACAATCAGTTGGATTATGAAGACAGCTGTGCCCATAGAGTTTTACTTTCAAATATTGAAGTTCTTATGGACAGCATTTGCTGTTTATTTGGGAGTGATAATGCAGCCAAGAGGTATTTAATTTTCATTTGTTTGTGCTCTCACAATTTTAGTGGCTGAAGTATTAATTGTTTTAACTTTTAACCATTTAAGTATGCATGTTACTGCTGCCATTTCAGTGGCAACTGAATTTTATTCCTCCTAGAAATGAAGTTACCTCTAAATAATACAATACCCTGCAGTTCTTTGTGGTATGAAGAATTTTTACTTTCTAGTTCATAAGGGGGCAAGTGTTGAACGGTAGTTGGAAAGAACAGGAAAACAACATTAATTTCTAAGGGGCTAAATATATCCACAACCGAGACAAAAAATGTATCTAGGGAGAGCCTCTGGTCTGGAGTCTTGCAATCAGTGTTCCTATCAGAACCAATCTTGAAAGTGTAGACCTGTATGAAAACTGATAATTGAATTGCCTTTTGTTAATCTGTTAAACAGTTTTTTCATTAAAAATAGATGGCTTTCATTATCAGTCTGGTGGTCTATGATTAGATGTAATCCAATCATGTGTCTTCCCCCTAACAGCTTAAAACATTTACGAGAATTGGTCCTTAACCCAGTAGTAGAATTAGAGCCTTTGTCCATGTAATTGGGAGTTCAACCTTTGCTACTAACTATTTTCTAAATAAAGTTCAAATATATTCACAAGATTAGAGCAGGCTTGTGCTTTGTCCTTGCTTCAAGTGCGGATGGTTCAATTTGTGGTGGTGTATTAGTTTTGGAGTCATGGTTTAAAATGTTTTTGGTCATTGTACTATGCACACCTTTTCTTTTAGTCCTTGATTTTTTTTGTTTCAACAGGGTCTCTAGTTTGTTTTTGTTTAATTTTGGTACCCAGTTTTTAGTTCTTGTAATAAATTATTTTAGCTCCTCTAATATTACCTTTTTTTCATTTTTTCTCACTTTTTCGGTTTGACTGTGTATCATATAGAACTTATTGAACATACACCAAATAATGTAGGGACTAAAATGGAAAATATTACAGACTAAAACATTATAACGGGTACCAACATAATAAAATAACTAACTATAAGGACCACTTTGAAACAAAAATGTTTAGGGACTAAAACAAAAAACCGGGTAGATTATAGGGACCAAAAATATATTTAAGCCTAATATCATCCATGTACCTTTGACAGTTTAGAGATAGAGGACAAAGGCAACACATAGGCATAATAAAGGGTGATAGCTCAAAAATAATAAGTTTGGAGAGTGGGTGAACTCAATTCAATTACATTGAAAGTAACAAGATTAAATAAGTATACTTGCACATTTGGAAAACTTTGGAGCATGCTAATTTTACCATATGAATAAGTGGATATCTTGTCTGATTGCACTGATTCCATTTTATGTTAGCACAGAACAACATATCTTTTTCGTATAACCTGCCTGAGTGAGGGCTCAACACTAAATGTTTCGACCTATTTTTTTTCCTGATCAGAAAGCTGATCAAATCTCCTGGGGAGACAGTAATAAGAATTTTCAAATTTTTACCAAAGTACATCAAGGAGGCAGAGTTGGCGAATCGATTTGTGGGCATACTGCTTCTGTTCTTGGAAAAGAAAACACAAAGTTCTGGTGAGAGAATATCCTATATCTCCAATTGCATTATTTTCATCTTTTGCTTTTTTGACTAATTAATTTGTATATTGAAATTGAAGTTCTCCTTGCTATATTGTAGATGTCTATATTGAAGTTCTGCAAGTCATTCAAAATATCATACCGATATTAGGAAATGGAAGCACCGCTAAGATTTTGAGTGCTATTTCTCCTCTATATATTTCGGCTGAGTTGGATGGGCGTTTGAGGATATGTGATCTTCTTGATGTTCTTGTAGAATCTGATGCATCTGTACTCTCAGTGGTAATTCTTGCTTTCTTGTCTCTCTTGATCCACTCATATTACTTTCTGACAATACGTACTGACATTTCTGTGTTTCTTCAAATTTCCTCTGCTATGCTGTTGGAATGAAGGCTAAACTTCTTCGTCAGCTGAATACAACGTCTACTTTGGGTTGGCTTGATCATGATGCTATTTTGAATGCTTACAAAAACTTCAATGCCGATTTCTTCAGAAATGTTCAAGTGGAACATGCATTACTTATTTTATCACACTGTGTGCATGACATGTCCTCAGATGAAACAACTTTTGTCTGTAGTGCACAGAGTTCATTGCTATCTTTTGTTGATTTTTCTGCACTCATCCTTTGTCAAGAAGGAAACAGTGAACAAGAGTTGTCTGTAATGCAAAACACTGATGGTTGTTGGACAAAATCATGCATCCAGCGTATAACAAAGAAATTTCTCTTGAAGCACATGGTTGATGCCATGGATGGGCCACTTGCTATTACCAAGGTATTTGGTGATGCATGTTATAAATCATATTTCAGACATATGTAATTAGATATGCATATATTTGGATTTTATACCATGTCTTGTTTGACAAATAGTTGCCATTCCTATTTTCTTGGATGGCATGGATTTTGGAATAGTATACTGACATACATACTAAGTTAATTACTTATTGAATATGTAAGTTTAAATTATATAAAAAAGGATTGTTTAATCCTCTATGTTTAAACACTGCTTGATGTCATTGCAGGGATGGATGAAGTTGTTAAGTCTAATGGCTTTGAAGCTTCCAGATGTGTCAAACCTTAAATCACTTACAGTCTTGTGCAATGTAGACGGTGAAACAAATTTTTTTGAGGATATAGCTGATTCAGTGGTAGGTTTATGATTAACCATTTACCTAAGTAATTTTCCACTATATATATATATATGCATCTTTTTATTCCAGACATTTCATTATTATGTGTATTTCTGTGCCTTTCCTTATTGTAATCCGAAACACTCTCAAACTATGATATCTTGTTATATTAGCAATTACTTTTGGTGGAGTTATGAACATAGCCTGCAAAACATCTCACATAAGTACATTTGGTGTTACAGATCCGTAAGAGGGTGAAGGCATTGTCGGTGTTTAGAAATGTTATCAGTACGAACAAATTGTCAGAGGTAATAAATTTAACTTCTCAAATAAAAGTATCTTTCCTAGTGACTGCTTTTTAATTATTTTTTGTTTATTTCCAGTTCATCACTGAAAAAGTGTTTATGCGGCTCTTCTTCAACATGTTGTTTGATGAGAAAGAGGCCAAGGTTGACCATTTGAAAAATGCATGTATCGAGACCATTGCTTCTGTAGCTGGTCAGATGGGATGGAAGTCATACTATGCACTATTGAACAAATGTTTTCAGGGAGCATCCAAGGGTCTAGACAAGCAAAAACTCTTTATACGTCTCATCTGCTCTATTTTGGATAAATTTCACTTTTCAGAACTTTCTCATGCTGAAGAATCTAAGGAATCGATGATTGATGTTTCTGATATGGGGTTAACTGACACTGTTTCTTCAGTTATTTTAGGCAATGTTGATGCTTCTGATGTGAACACAGATATACAAACGTGTCTCTATAAAGTTGTGCTTCCAAAGATACAAAAGCTGCTAGATTCTGATTCGGAAAAAGTCAATGTAAATATCAGTCTTGCTGCATTGAAACTACTGAAGTTACTTTCAGGTGATGTGATGGACACATATCTTCCAACCATTGTTCATCGAATTTCGAACTTCTTAAAGAGTCATCTAGAAAGCATTCGCGATGAAGCTAGGTCTGCTTTGGCTACTTGTTTGAACGAACTTGGACTGGAATACTTGCAATTCATTGTCAAGGTTTTGCGATCAACTTTAAAGCGAGGATATGAACTTCATGTCCTAGGATACACACTTAATTTTATTTTGTCCAAGAGTCTTTCAAGTCCAGTTAGTGGAAAGATAGATTACTGTTTGGGGGATCTCCTTTCTGTGATAGAGAATGACATTCTCGGAGATGTTGCGGAACAAAAGGAGGTGGAAAAGATAGCTTCAAAAATGAAAGAAACAAAGAGAAAAAAGTCATTTGAAACTTTGAAATTGGTGGCCCAAAACGTAACATTTAAAAGCCATGCACTAAAGCTGCTTGCACCAGTGACTGCTCATATGCAGAAGCATGTCACACAAAATGTAAAAGGAAAATTGGAAAATATGTTGCACAGTATAGCTGCTGGTATTGAAAGCAATCCATCGGTAGATCAGTGTGATCTATTTGTCTTTATTTATGGTGTTATTGAGGGTGGCTTAAAAAATGAAATTGGCTGGCATGAGATTAAGTTGATAAAATCGAAAGATAAGGATAGCCGTAGTAATGCTAAAAGAATTTTTTCAGGTCCTGGAGTTGCTAGTGGCTTATTATGCTCACACCTTATAACAGTGTTTGGTACCAGAATATTGTTTAAACGTTTGAAGGGTATGAAACAGGGTGTAAAAGATGAATATACTTTATCCCTATTAGATCCTTTTGTCAAGCTACTATGTGATGGTTTATGCTCTAAGTATGAGGATATATTGTCTGCTTCCCTTGGATGCCTTACTGTACTAGTAAAGTTGCCTTTGCCATCCCTTCAATTACATGCTGAGAGAATAAAGTCTTCTGTATTTGAAATTGCCCAGAGTTCAGTGAATGCTAGTAGTCCTTTAATGCAGTCATGTTTGACATTGCTGATAATGCTTTTGAGGAACACCGAAATTTCTCTCACCCCAGACCAAATACATTTACTAATTCAGCTTCCAATATTTCTGGACCTTGAAAGGAATCCCTCTTTGGTGGCACTATCGCTTCTAAAGGGTATTGTCAACCGCAAGCTTGTTGTACCTGAAATTTATGATATTGTTACTAGGGTTGCTGAATTGATGGTGACAAGTCAAATGGATTCAATTCGCAAGAAATGCAGTAAAATTTTGTTGCAATTTTTGCTTGATTATCAACTTTCAGCGAAGCGCTTGCAACAACATCTGGACTTCCTGCTCTCGAATTTGAGGTAAGTGCATAGTGTGTTTCTTAATTATTAATGTTCATAGTTTTCTTTTTCATTTTTTTGAAGATTGATTTTAGGCTAATGGATTTCTTAATCCTTACAGGTATGAACATGCGACTGGACGGGAATCTGTTCTCGAAATGATTTATGCTATTATTGTCAAGTTTCCTGAAAAGAAATTGAATGAGCAATCACAGACATTTTTTGTCCATTTGGTTGCTTGCTTGGCAAATGATAATGATGATAATAATCGTTCCATGAGTGGGATTGCTATATCGAAGCTCATTGGTTCTGTTAGTCCCAGTGCACTTAATTCTATTCTTAAATATACTCTTTCTTGGTATTTGGGTGACAAGCAGCAACTATGGGGTGCTGCCGCACAGGTAATCTTCTCAAAGTACCATGAAACCATTATAAATTATAAACTTGAATATCATATCGTCTCAGTACTTATTTAGAGCCAATATGTTCTTTGTTTTTGTTTTATTGTACTTTCTTAGATACAAAAGTTACTCTAGCCCTAGCATGGTTTTTTTTGTCTGTCTGCTTTTGATCTCTGAAATTGCCGATACAGGTTTTGGGGTTGCTGATTGAGGTAATAAAGAAAGGATTTCTTAACCATGTAGACTCTGTCTTGCCGGTGACTCGTCGCATTTTGCAGTCTACTATACTTGCAGTCATAACCAGGCAAGAGAGCTTTGAGTCTGAGTCCATCATTCCCCTTTGGAAGGAAGCATACTATTCTCTTGTTATGCTAGAGAAGATGATTAATCAGTTCCATGACTTATGCTTTGCAAAGGATCTGGAGGTAAATTTCTTTGTACTGTCTATTTAATAGTGTATGGACTTATATGTGGATGCTTATAAATGTGTTGCTCATGACATGCTAGATTATGAAATATATGTAGATGCATATTATTTTTGTTGCAATTGAGAGTGCGGACTGCCCTGAAATGAGTAAATTGAGGATTTTATAGAGTAAATTGTTTTGGGTTTTTGTTTGGAAAACTGAAACGTATGGTGAGGTGCAGAGTATGTATAGGCGAAGGCTGAGACTCAAGCACCCAATGACCAATTTCTAAGTTGAACGTTAGTTATTTTGTTCTTCCGCACTGCTGAAGCTTTATTTCCCAAGATGGGGCCATCTAGGGGTGTTCGTGGGTACGGGTCGGCCAAATCAACATGATGACCCAACGCAACCTGAAACGCATGATTTCAATTTTTTATAGTTTACATTTATCTGCTGAATCAGGAAATGTTTTAATTTAATTGGAAGTATTGCAGTTTTTTATTAAATATGATTAAATTTAATTATATAATTTTAAAGAAATTTTAAAATCTTTCTCGTGATCCTATGCAAACCAACCCGTTCATCACCGGGTTTGGTTGGTTTGGGTTCCATAGGAAAATAACAGATTTTCTATCCAACCGGAACTAATGAAATTTGACTAGGTTGACTAACAGGTTTGGCCAAAACTGCCCTGTCCCGAGAACATCCCTAGGGCCATAGGTAGAGGGAGCAAAGAATATTACATTACCATAAAATATCCAATGGTTATTTACCAAGGCCATTCAGGTGTCTTGC
Source organism: Cicer bijugum (assembly GCA_037974875.1). NCBI lineage: Eukaryota > Viridiplantae > Streptophyta > Magnoliopsida > Fabales > Fabaceae > Cicer > Cicer bijugum. The sequence goes on along the minus strand of JBBPBT010000151.1, from coordinate 11,441,227 downwards.
TTCGTCGGCATATTGGATTTTCTTTCTTGTAATTTCATTTTTATGTTTTGAGCAGAAGTTACAAACTAGAAACTGATGGGTTTTTGGTAATCAATTGGAATGGAAAATTTTAAAGGGTTAGGGAGTGAAGGAAAAATTTATGTTAAAGACTGATAGAATAGCGCAGAATGCACTGCACAAATATAGGCAATTCTGTTAGTTTAGGTACCAAATCTGTTAATACTTCCATTTCATTTTATATGAACACAAACGTCTTAGTAATCAAAACTTTTCCATTTAACTTTCCACCATCATTTTCCAAGTCTGAGCAAGCACACTGACATTTCTTTTTACACGTACATTTCAGGATATATGGGAAGCAGTATGTGAGATGTTGTTGCACCCACACTCATCGCTTCGCAATAAATCTTGTCAGCTCATTGCTCTATACTTTGCACGTGTAAAAGAGGCTATCAAAGAAAATCATCAAAGCTCCTTAAATAATTATTTTTTAATGAGTCCTAGTCGACTATATCTAATAGCTACTTCTCTTTGCTGCCAACTGAAAATGACACTCAAAGCTGATGCTGGAAGCAACCTGATAACTCAAAATATTGTCTTTGCTATTTGTGGTGTCCATTCTATAATGGGGCAAACTGCTTGCATAGATCCCCCTGCATTTTGGTCTACTCTTGAGCAACATGAGAAGGATAAGTTTCTCAAAGCTTTTGACTTGATTAATGCAAGAAAAGGAAGAACCATGTTCATGTCCTCTTCTGTATACGAGGACAGCAGTGAACTTAATGTTAAGAACACCCAATGTATACTTGTCTCCTTATTGCTCAAGAAAATGGGCAAAATTGTCCTTCAAAGTGATGATGTTCAGGTCGGTACTCACTCGACCTCTTTGCATGTGTTGTTTAGTCTTAATCACTTTGCGTATGAGTAACATTATTTTGCTTATTTAACACAGATGGGAATAGTCTTCGACAGTTTTGGGATAATTATGGCACAGATACAGATGAGTAAGGATGACTGCCTACTGCATTATGCACGTGTGGTCCTATTACCTCTGTATAAAATTTGTGAAGGATTTGCTGGAAAAGAGATAGCTGGTATTTGATCCTTTCCTCTCTTACATTTCCTGTATGGTAGATATAGATGTCAATTTTACCTTTTTTTTCCTCATAATGTCTAATGTTGTAACATATGCTTTTAAGATTTACTTAGTTTATATTTACCAAGCCCACCTTTTATTGTTGTTTACCAGATAATCTGAAAAAGTCAGCAGATGAGACGTGTAGAAAAATAGAGAATATTCTGGGCACTCAAAACTTTGTGGAAGTTTATAATCTTATCCGGAAGAACATGAGCTTGAAAAGAAATAAGAGAAAACATGATGAAAAGCTCATGGCTGTTATCAATCCTATGCGAAATGCCAAAAGGAAAATGAGGATTTCTGCCAAGAATCGTGCCAACAAAAAGAGAAAAATTACAACTTTAAAAACGGGGAGATGGACGCGTTGATTGAAAGGTCCATATGTATGTATATGTATGCAGCTTTTAGTGCTTGTGTCAAGATTTTGGAACATGAACTTGGATACACGCCTGATGCTGTTCATTAAAATGAAGGATGCCAAACTTTAGAGTATGCAGTTCTTTCCACTTGTTTGAAGAAAAACTAGTGGGTTTGGAGTTTTTGAGAGATCGCCATCAAATTGGTGTATATTAGTATTTCTTAGGAGTTATAGGACAGACATGACTAGTACGTATTATTTTATTTATTTATTGATTAATTTTTACTTACTAAATACTTATTTACATTTAAAAAAAAATAATATGTATACATTTTGACTTGAATACGGAAAAAGGAAATACTATAAAATTTAGGAGAGCTAAACTACATTGTTAATGAGACAAATGAATAATGCAAATGAGACTTAATATGAGACAAATTAATATCGTCAATGAGACCCATAATGAGAGTAAGAGATTTGCATATGTATGCATATATATGTTAAGGATATGATAGATACCATACCAAGTATCAGCAAACACAAATAATGATTGATGATTGATGACAACTGAAAGGCTTTAATCACAACATCGAAACATATAACTTTCATTAGCAAATAGATAATTGAACTTTGACAATGTAAGCGTCAATTGAAATCGTAGCCAATCATCCAACATGGTTTGTTCATTAACTTATGTAGATAAAGTGTACTATGGTATGACAATTTTAAATAAACATGTGTCTTCTATGTAGATTTCAATTGGTTCAACATTTTTTTTCTTCATAAAAAGATTACATTTGGTTTGACATGCATACGAAGGATGCACGAGCCTTGCTTAAGCCTGTTCTTTATACAAGATAATTGTAATTTTCATTATTTGTCTGATAATGACATAATGAATTGTTGTGGTTGAACACTCTTGTCAAAGTAGGGTACTGCCTAAACTTGGAGGGACAATGTCAAAGGTGAGGTGGTCTTTAATCAATGGGTACACTTCATGATTGTTTGTACTCTAATTATACATATTAAGCATTGCTTGAAGCTTATATCAATACACTTTAAAAAAGCTAAAAGACAAGGGAAAGAGAAGATTATAAAGCTATGTGCAAAACGTCAATTAAGAGTTTTCCAACATCAAATACCAAATAAAGTGCTATGATAAGATGAGATGTGTCGGCATTGAAATACTTGAGCATATATATACCACATAAAATGTTACAAAATCATTTTTGGAAAAATTCCAATTTCACGTTAATAACAGATAAACTTCTATTATAATTTTGAATATGATATTTCGTAGGTCACTTTAATAACAGACTATTATAATTTTGATTATGATATTTCGTAGGTCTGTGTGTCAATTTTTGATAATATTATCTCGTTTATAAAAAAAAAATAATAATAATTTATTGTTACCACAAAGTAATTTTTTTTTTTGATAATTTTTTTAAAAAATTAGTA